>ML407044.1:0-20625 GCA_005239525.1 Nicotiana knightiana | reverse complement strand
TTTACCCACCTAATTGTTATGTATCGTAGTTAACCCCGTTGAGCCTATAATCCTGTTTCTTTGGCAACCACATTACAAGCCATACCCCTTTGTTTGAATCGACCATATATTTTAACCTTGTCACCTCTAGTAAGCACTGAAAATGTGATGAAATATGAAAAAGTTAAAGTGTGGGGTGGTAGGTTGATTTTTGAGGGGAATAATTGAAATAAGGAGAAAGGTGCACTATTTTGAAAAAGTAAGAGTCACTTGATTAAAAAATAGGAGAAAAAGAAAAAATAAATAAATAGTGGTATTGTTGTGAAAGAAAAAAATATGTGGGGACTCTTAATGTAATTGTGCTTAAAGAAGTATGGGGTAATAATATTGATGTGAAGGTGGAGTTTGGCTTAATATAAGTTTGAGTTTGAATGTGAAAGTATATGTATTAATGTGCTTAGGGAGGTGTAGTCACTCTTATATCCAAATGTATCCTACCCGTCCCGCAGCCTACATTACAACCAAATAAAGTCCTACTTGATCCTAGACTGAATGAGCTCGATTAGTAGAGTAGTACACTACGGGCAAGCCTATGGTGCATCTTTTGTGGCATATGAATATTATTTCTGAGAGCGAGTGAATTCTTTCTATCTTGAGTTCCTAAGTGTTCTTAAATTTTATTGTGTGAGGAACTAGCTCTTTGATTTGGTGAGGGCACATGATTCATGAAGGAAAGGTAATGTTGTTGACCTCTATGTTAGAGTAGTGAGTGGATTGTGAATAAAAGCATGGTATATGTGAGTCAACTATTGAGGCGAGGATGTCACACCTATGTGATTGAAATGTTTTAAAAATTCTTGGTATAACGAGTTAAGGGATTTGCTTAATAATTGTGTACATGAGTGTAGTTTGATTGCTCGAGGACGAGCAAATGTTTAAGTGCGGGATATTGATGTGAGGCTAGAATTCATGGTTTAACATGTTATATGCCCTACATTTTATGTGCGTTAATGATAAAAATACACTTTTTATGTGCATAATAGAGTCTATTTCATGTGTAGGTGAATTGGAGATGGAAGCCGAGCTAAAGGGATGCAAATACATCGAAAATACGCTCAAGAGGCGAGGAGGAGTGCACCGGGCTATAGCCGGGCGCCAGAGCCCAAACGCCTGACCCTGCCTGGCGTTAGCCAGGCGTTAGAGCTGAAACGCCTGACCCTGCCTAGCGTTAGCCACGCGTTAGAGCTGAAACGCCTGCCTTAGCCTGGCGTTAGCCATGCGCCAGGGCCCAAACGCCAGGCCCCTATTCCGGTCAATTCTGAGTTTTGAAGAGTTTAAGTGTTTCCCGGTTGGAATAGAAGTCTCCTACACGTTTAGGGTTTATCCCAAACATATAAATAGACCCCAAAAAAACACAACTTTAAAGGGGAGGAAGCCATTGAAGTGAAGAAAAACATTGATTTTTATAGCTCTTATTTATTATTTTGTAGTTCAATCATGCAAGTTATTTTAGAATTGATTCTTTTGAATATGTTTAGCTAATTTCTTTAATCTAGGGTTTTGGTGGAACCCGTTGGGGATAAACTTATTGTGATATTAATATAGTTTTGATTGGTTGATTAATCTCTATTTGTTCAACTACGTTCTTGTTGTAGTTGATTGAAGGGCCCTCAATTAGCTGTTCCTATTTATTATGTATCTACTTGAGAGAGAGTGCATATTTAGGTAGTTGTTTGAACAACATCACTCCCGGAGTATAGACGAAAGTCATAACCGAGGGTTTAGAGGTTGGATTAGAGATAACGATACCTCGGGTGCAATCTAAAGTGAACTGTAATGCAATCTAGCTAGCGTAACTTGAGAGAGTGCGTCTAGTAAATTATCATAATTACTTGAGAGAGATTTATGGTAGATAGAGTGTTCATGATTGATAGAGACAACTAATCAAACTATAAGAAGTATCCGAGAAGGAAGTTCACCGACAGGGGAAACCATAACTTTAGACCTTTATTACGATTGTTTACACTTTATTGTAGTTAATCTTTAGTTTTTATATTTTCATTCAGTTGTAGTAGTTTAAACAACACCAAGTGACAGTTGAGTATTCTGACAGCTTGCTTGATACGTTAACTCCCTGTGGAATCGATTCTGGGCATAATACCCCGGATTATATTTGCAACGCCCGTTTAGTCTTTTATTAGACATAGTTGAGCATGATCAGGGTAGCAAGAATCTTATTTAAAATGTGGTAAGGTAAGTCGAAGGAGATGTTTGAGAGATCACAATTGTCTTTATCAATTAAGACTTTTATAGAAATGTTAAGTTCATCTTTAGCAAGAGGCTCGTAAATGGAGCTTCTTAGACTATTGGAATTGTGAATCCATTTCGAGGTCCAAATGTTAATATTGGAATTTATAAAGGATTGCCATAAGATACCCTCATTACAAATTTTCCTACCCTTCAAAATAGATTTCCAAATGAATGAAGAACTATACGTAGATTTTTTGTAAGTATATTTGTGGGAGATTAGTTGTGCCCAAGGGGTACTTGGGAATTGCAATAGTCTCCAGGTGAGTCCTGTTAGAAGGACCAAGCTTTTAGAGGCTCCATTTAAAATGCCTAGTCCACCCTCCAATTTACTACTAGTGACAGTTTTCCAATTGACTAAGTGAAGTTTTTTGGAGGACTTGATGCTACCCCAAGTAAAATCCCTTTGGATTTTATCTATTTGATTAAGGGTTTTTGCAGGGAGGTAAGTATATTGCATGAAGTGAATTGGGATAGCATTAAGGGTACTGGTGGCTAGAGTAGTTCTACCGGCCATATTAAGGAAAGAACATTTCCAATGAGACATTCTAAGGTGTAATCTGTCTATTAAAAAATGGAAGTCTTTTGGTCTTTGGTTGTGGTTTAATATTGGAAATCCCAGATATTTTCCAAAATCATGGCTGACTTTCATACCAAAAAGATTTGAGTAGTGTTTGGAGATGTCTACGGGGCAGTTTTTTGGTAGGATGATCTTAGACTTGATATAATTAATGGATAGACCTGATTCTTTGAAAAAGAATTCTATACATGATTTAATGCATTGCGCAGTTTTTTTGTTTGCCTTACCCATTAGAGTAATGTCATCCGCAAAAAGTATGTGGGAGAAAGACGGACCTTTATGAGAGATTTTAATAGGATCCCAATTAAGAATATCTATTTGGCGATTGATTAATCTAGTGAGTAATTCAAGGAACATAATGAATATATAAGGAGATAAAGGGTCCCTTTGGCAGATACCCCTACTAGGGTTAAAGAATTCAGTAGAGGTGCCCTTTACAAGAATTCCCATTGAGCTGGTACTTATACATTGCATAATTAGATTGGTAATTTTTTTTGGGAATTTGAAGAATTTGAGAGTTCTATAGATAAACGACCATTCTAGTCTATCAAAATCTTTTTCTAGGTCGATTTTAATTAGCATATCAAGGTTCAAATTTTTTGTCTTACGAAGGTTGTTCATTAATTCCTGGATGATAATAACATTGTCACTAGCTTGCCTATTTTTAATAAAGCTTGATTGAAGAAGGCTACTAAGGAATGGTTGGATAGGTTTAATCATGTCAGCTAGGATTTTAGTGATAATTTTATAGGAGGTATTGCAAAGACCAATCGGTCTAAAAATTTTCAGGTTGTTGGCATTGGCAAATTTGGGTATAAGGAATATAAAAGTGTCATTTGTGCCAATAGGCAACTTTTGGGTTTCAAAAACCTGTTGGCAATAATTATTAACGGTGTTTTTGATGATGTGCCAATATTTTTGGTAGAAAAAAGGGGTGAATTTCATCCGGACCAGGGGCTTTAAAAGGTTTGAATGAAAAAATTACCTTGGTAATTTCACTATTTGAAAAGGGGATATCAAGACTGCTCAAGTCAATGTTCTTACAGGAAGTAGGATCATTGAGGATAGCTTGTCTATAAGAGATAGATTTGGAGATAGTGAAGGCATTTCAAAAATAAGTAAGGGTGTGTTCAAGAATTGATTTAGGGTATGTGATCAATTCACCATTATTGTTGGTGAAATACATAATAGCATTACGACGCTTACGATTTGAAGCCATTAAATGGTAGAACCTAGTGTTAGCATCACCATCATTTAATCAAGATATTCTAGAGCAAAGTCTCCAAAAATCTTGTTCCATTTTAAGAATATTGTTATATTCTAATTGGAATTGATTTTCTAAATCTTGTAGGAAATTTCTGGTTTGATAAGAGGGAGAGGATTGGATTCCATTGAGCCTGGCCAGAATAGTTTTCTTCCTTTTAAAGATGTCACCAAAAGTTTCAGTTTTTCATTTAATCACAGTGTTCTTAAACAAACTTTGTGCACTAGTTAAATTATTGTTGGACCAATATTGTTTAACAACATTAGTAAAATTGGGATGTCTACACCAAATAGTTTCTAACCTAAAAGGCTTATTATGAAAGTTAATATTTTTAGGAGCGAGTGGAATTAAGAGGGGGTTATGGTCAGAATGGGTTTTGGGGAGGTGAATGACCATGGCCTTAGGAAATAGGGATAGCCAACTGTTGTTCACGAAAATTTTGTCAAGTATTTTCATAATTAAACCTTTAGAGAATTTTCTATTGTTGGTCCAAGTATATTTACAGCCCTTATAACCTAGGTCCATTAGATTACATTTGTTAATACTATCCCATAAAGTGTTGCTACGTCTACGGTTTATAGGGTTTCCATCAAATTTATCCTTAGCACTAAAAATATCATTAAAGTCTCCTCCTAGAAGCCAAGGGGTCGTGTTGTTATTATGGATATTTTCAATATTGTTTCAGAGTGTACATCTTTTATCAAGTAGCATATACAGAGGAAAATAGTCAGGAAGTTTTAAAGGGGGTTATCTCAATAGTGGCATGAATCTCTTGATTCCTTCTAACTTAGTTATGAACTTTCACTATGATAGCATCCCACATAATCAACATTCCCTCATCTTGACCCTCCGTTGGAACCTCAATCATTTTCGAAATTTGGAAGTCATTCAAGAGAGTAATGTGATTTTCCATGCGTGTTTCCAACAAGGTAACCATGCAAGGCTTGTGTGTATCAATCATTTTCCTAAAGTTGATACGAAAGTTCTCATTGTTGCCTCCACGTATGTTCCAGATGATTATGTTAGTAGGAATATCCATCATTGGTACATTGGTGTGGGTTGAACCGTTCTCCATTATCGCATGGAGCATTTTTATGAGTGGGACTAGTATTATTAAAATTCCCTTTAACATTGCTCATGCTTTCAGTATTAGGGGAATTAATGCTAGTGCTAAAGATTTGATTAGGAAGCTTACCTGGTATTGGGAGCGGAGGTTTAGAGTAGATGCCTTATTTAGGAGTAATTTCAATTCCTTTTCCATCGGTTCTTTTCTTCTTGGGAACTTAACTGTTTGTCATACTTCACCAATTGCTTCATGGACCTTATTAGCTTCGTTGGGGGGATTTGATTGCTTGGCGGATTGTTCAGGACTGGTATTGGGTGTTTTGCATGGTGGCACTTTGTTGCCAAGTAGCCTAGTCTTGCGCGTAGCTTGCATAGGGAGTTATCCCTTTCATATTGAATGAGATTTTTGTGGTGTCCAATGTAGATGATCGGAACTTCGAGTGGAAGCTCAATACATAATTTGGCGTATCGACCCCTTAGAGTAGAAGATGTGCATGCATCGATTTTTAACAACTTACCAATTGTACTTCCAATTTTTGCTAGAATAATACTGTCATAAAACTCGGTTAGTAATTGAGGAAGACGAACCCAAATGGCTGTAAGAGAATTCTTTACTTCCGTTGCCACGAAGTTTGGTTTCCATCTTTGTATTGAAAGAAAATGGCCAAAAATAAACCATGAGTCGTTGAGTAGAACCTGATCATACGTTCTTCGCAGTTGAATTTAGTGATGTAGTAGTCTATTCCCAAATCGATCAGTGGAAAATTTTCAGTAATTGTCCAAATTTTTTGAATTTTCGTTTTGAGAATGTGGTGTTGGATTTTTTTTGCCATGGAGTTTTATAATAAGTGAATATCTTCATGGCTGGTAGATACGTTCTTGATCCTCGTCCGTCAATTGTATTCTGTGATCACCATTTGAATTAGGACCTAGAGGAGTTGGATTTGAATCTTGGGTTTTAGTCATGGAATGGTCATATGAAGGGGTATGAGCATTAATTAGGGAGTATTGTGCCCCTTCAACTGGTTTGTCTTTAAAGCTCTTAAATTGTATGTTGGGGGCTTTGCTCGAGGTTTATGATTCTACATCCGGTGGTTTGGGGGAATGTGAAGTGTATGATCATCTAGATCCATATTTACTGAATTTGGTTAAGATTTGATTTATTTAGAGAGAAGTGGGAGAAAATAGATTGAGAGAGAAGTGGTTAGAATATAAGGTAAGGATTGTAAACTTCACTTTCGACATTAATAAATTATAAATTACTAAATTTGTCTTTATATTGGGTGATAATTGATCAATATAATAGTTTAATGTGAAAATTAAAGCATCAACCGTGGAGAAGCATACTAAAACAGCAAACTATAAAATTGTCGATGTTCTTTGTGAGAACTATAAATCTTGAGCAACTCTGCTTAAAGGAAGTTACCCATTACTTTGTCCCGTACCCACATAAAGAATAGTGTTGTGTTAGGTTGCCTTAAAATATTTCTAAATGATCCTTTGAATATTTGAAATGTAAGGAAAGGATTTATACAACATGACTTCAATTAGTTAAAGATTGAGATATTTATTTGGCCAAAAGTGCTTTTTTATTGAAATTAAGGTTGTTGGCTAAGTTTTTAGAATGAAAAAATGTGCTTTTGTTGAGAAACAAAAATAAAATAGCCTCCCCTCAAGCACTTATTAGAAAAGCATATTTGAGAAAATACACTTGCATTTTTTTTAAAATTTGATCAAACATTAATTACTGTTCAAAAATACTTTTTGAATTAATTACCGAAATAGAAATAATTTCCTATTAAAAATACTTTTTTGAAAAGTATTTTAAAAATTTATATCTTTTTCAAAATAAACTAATTTTAGAAGGTTGACCAAGCAAGCTAGAAATCTCACAATGTATAACTAGAGTTTATATCTTTTGTTTTCTGGGAAGAAGAGATATTTAAATACTGATATTTTGAAACTTATGTTATAATGATATTTTTTTAGTGGTCCCAAAGTTAATTTCAACCTCTCATCATCAAGATGTGCCACAATAGATTCTAAGATGCAGTAATTGCAAGTTCCAAGATTCTTCCTCTCTCAAGATAGTTGGGAATCCAGCTACTAATTGGCATGAATATTTATTACCTAACTTCAGCTTCCTTCAGTAATGAAAACATCTGCACAAGAATTTATGAATCAAGTTCACATTCTCTATTGGCAAAATTATCATTATGGCATCAAGAAAAGAACACAACAATTTTCTTGAAATCAAGAATGTATGTATGGTGTCACTCTAATCTTTCTAGCTATTTGTCACTTCAACTTTAATGTTCATAGATTATCTCAATACTTAAAATCTTTCAATTGTAAATTCTATTTGTGATCAGCAGTGCCTATTGCAGTTCTTTTCAACACAACCATAGACAAGAATGGGTACAAAAATCTTTGAAAATTTCAGCAACAAAGGGAAAAGAATACTTTGCAAACGCAAAATCAGAGGAACAGGAACAGATCACTCAGAAAACTGATAAGAAGAAAGGCACAGTTGCAGGTGCTGTTGCTCTAATCATTGGGACAAGTATTGGTTCTGGGATTCTTGCTCTTCCCCAGAAAACTTCCCCTGCTGTAATTATGTTTCTCTTTGTAATTTCAACCTTTTTATCATTAGACCATCAATATTCAATAATTAGTCATATGATAATGGTCCATATTGGTGCCCACAGCATTGAGTGACAATGAAAAGTCCTTAAGATAACATTCTTAGGTAAACAATGGCAAGATTTCTCAATAGTGGTATTTACTCTTTTACTAATGAGTGTTTTAACACTCACCATATGATTAGTAGAAGAATCTTCCTCGTCATTTGTGATTTTCTTCAATAGTGGAGTTGTCTAGGCCAGTTGATCGCACCTCGACTACGTACCTGCCACCTCCCACCAGCAGATGTAACGAGTAACTCTGATCACCAAGGTTTTTACACAAATGAAACCTCTCCGTGGTTTGGAAATTGAATCTCTACAATTGTTATTCTAGTAAAAAGAAATAAGCACAAACATATAACCATTAAGTTGAATGGTTTTTTGAGTTATTATTTTGAGTTATATTAGCTTAAATGAGCAGAGTTAAAATGGTGGTTCTGATCAGCAAAATAAAGATCACCCTTCTAATAGCACAAGATTACAGTATTGTTTATGTTGTGTTTTGCAGGGAATAATCCCAAGTTCAATAGCTATGACAATGTGTTGGGCATTTCTATTAGTGGAAGCACTTGTACTAGTTGAAATTAATGTGGGGTTGCTTAAAAAGAACAAAGTGAAATTTGAAGGCAATGAGCTAGAGATCATCTCCATTAGAACAATGGCTCAAGAAACACTAGGAGAATGGGGTGGACTCTTTGCTACAATAACCTATGTCTTCTTAGGTTACACTTCAATGATTGCTTACATTTCCAAGTCGGGCGAAATCCTCTGCCATTTGATCAATCTCCCTGAATCAGTTTTGGGCTTTTTCTTCACTGCCCTCTTCACAATTCTCATATCTGTAGGTGGGACTAAAGCCACTGATCAAGTCAACCAATGGCTCACCGCACTTATGATAGGTACTACTATATAAGAAATCAGCTAGCTTTTCTAGTTTGATCACTGATCACTCAAACACACAAAAGGGTTTTATCCAAAAAGTTCAGAAAAATGTGATAATTGGAATAAAATGCAAACAGGACTGCTCGTAGTAATCGAGGTTTTAGCCAGTGTATATGGAGGGTGGTCAGGAGATGCAGGAAGCAGTGACTGGGGAAAAGTTGCACCAATGATACCCGTGTTGGTATTCTCTTTAGTCTACCATGATCTAACTCCAGGTGAAAACAATTTTGTTGAGGTTTATTAAATCCTTTCTATTCTTCTTACCAAATTGTGATTCACGTGTTATTGATTTGGCTGCAGTTCTTTGTGCTTACTTGGAAGGTGATCTCAAACGAATAAGGGCTTCAGTATTGATTGGTGGTCTGGTTCCACTCCTGGCATTGCTTGTTTGGGATGCAATTGCCTTTGGCCTTTCATCCCAACTTGATCAAGTTGCTGACCCGGTTGAATTGCTTCTCAGGTCATTTTTTCACTTTTGATCAATTGCACTACTAAATCTCAAGTGATATGAGTGTTTTGACTTGCGGGTTAGATGTATTTGGATTTGACAAAATATGGCTGTCATTTAGTTGACTTCCTTTACACTTTAAACTCTTTTCTTAAACAAAAAAATACATCTTCAGGCTGAAATGGAGTGGATTGTCATATATGGTACAAGCATTCTCACTACTAGCTGTGGGAACATCTCTAACTGGTACTCTTCTAAGTTTCTCCGAGTTTCTCAAAGAGCAAATCAATAAACTTGACTTGCAACCAGATGCATCCACAAGATTAGATTTACAGGTAACATTTGGTTTTTAGTGTTTAACATCTGATTCTCAAAAAACGAGTATCTAAATAATTCTTACCAGAGATCAAATTCTCAGCTCCGATTAAGCAAATGGTGGAGAAGAAACAATTTAGGCTTCACAGCAACAGCAATTGCCATTGCTCCCCCTCTTCTTGTGTCGACAACGATTCCAGATGCATTTTCCGCTGCTACAGATATAGCAGTGAGTTAAAAAATTCACGTTTCATTCAATAGCTAATTAAAACTAGAAAGCCTTTCCGAGACCGATGATTCATTATAATGCAATGTTTGCAGGGCGGTTACTGCATGACAATGCTATATGGCGTCCTACCACCAGCAATGGCATGGGTTATGCACAATAGAGAAGGCAAGGACAGTGAAAAGATAATATCAAGTGCAACACCTGTTCTTCTATCCATAGGACTAATTTCTTGTGGTATAATTGTAGTGCAAATTCTTCAAGACCTCTCCATTTTGCATTCTTGAAGTAAATCAGACTGATAGTAGACATTGTAAATATCGTAACTACGGAACGGAAAAGCTCCTCAAGATCACAGAAAAGAAAAAGCATCTTGAGACTGCAAGTTTATCAACACCATTTCCATAAAAACCAAGCAATAATTCATTTAAATACATTCTCACTCCTCTTTACAGCTGAATCACCTAGTACAACATAAACATGCAGCGACAATTTCATTGCATTCAACTATATTTGAGAATCAAAGACTCCTCAGTTCTAGATAACTAAGCAGCCATGCCTAGTCATCTGACCTTGGTTTCTCATCTAAGTTTACAACACATGGGTTGAAACGAGCTCGACTGAGTTGTTTTATTCAACAGACAAGACAACAAATAATGATAATAAACATAAAATACAAAATGGAGAACATCCATTGCACTGATCAAGCAAGAGAAACCATAAACCAGGGGGGAGCATAAATCTGCAAAATGAACGTTAAGCTTGACCCACTACACCCACAGAAGACCTTAGTTCTTCACTGTGGTTACGTGCCTCAGGAGCATCTGAACAACATCAGGGGAGACTCTTTCTGCTTCAGTTTTCAGGTGCTCGATCTTTGAATCTGTTTCTTGCTCAAGACGTTTGACATTAGCGCCTGAGTCACCACTAGTCTGTAAACAGCAGAAATCAGGAACCATTCTTAGTCAATGCTAAAGCACAGAAGTCGGACTCATTGCCCAAAACAAGCCCTTTCTCCCCCACGCCCACAATACCCCAGTAAAAAGAAAAAAGGAAAAGGAAAGAGAAGTTGAAAAATAGATGCAATTCTGAATGAGCCTATTGTTACTATCAGCTATTGAGGGTTAAATTTGGAATGACTTTTTTCGTCACCACTTCGAAACATGCTAGAGCAGAAAAGTAACCATATTTAAAGATCCAAGAGGACATGAAAACATTCAGATGGAGTAACCATATTTAAAGATCCAAGAGGACATGAAAACATTCAGATGGGGTTGCTTAAAAAATGCAGGCATTGTAAGACCTTTCTCAGCCTTTTGGATACATACAGATAGGGTGTGATATTTTTACCACAGAAAATGTGTTCCTAGAAAACAAGTGATTTTCTTATTTATTTTCTGGTGTTTGGTGTTTGGTTAGTCGGGAGAAATTATTGTCCCAAGAGCATTTTAATAATTTAAGCAAACACTATAATCCTGGTTCTGGACCCGGACCCGGACCCCAAACTCCGATCCTGACACCGAAACCCCGACCATGAACCCAACCCGAATCTCGACCTTGAACCCCGACACTGAACCGACCCTAGACTTGACCTCAACAACAACGCCAACAGCCGGCCCCTGACCTCGACAACAACCAGGCCCCGACCTCGGTGTTTCGAGTTGCCAAGTCCGGGTCGGACGCGGTAGAGGTGACGGGAGTTGGTGGGACAAGGTGAGGGAAGGAAGGGCCGAGAATCCTGGACCCGGACCCGAACCCCAACCTCCGATCCTGAAACAGAAACCCCGACCATGAACCTGACTCCAACTTGAATCTCGACCTCGACACTGAACCCCGACCCTAGACTCGACCTCAACAACAACGTCAACAGTCGGCCCCTGACCTCGACAACAACCAGGCCCTGACCTCGGTGTTTCGAGTTGCAAAGTCCAGGTCGGGCGCGATAGAGGTGATAGGAGTTGGTGGGACAAGGCGAGTGAGGGTTGGTGATAGGGGGTTTTCTAGGGAGGGGAGGTGGGTCGGGGCGTAGGGTTGGAGGGTAGTCGAGGGTGTTGGGGTGGGTTGGTGGTAGGGGGTTTGCTAGGGAGGGGGAGGTAGGTCAGGGCATAGGGTTAGAGGGTAGGCGAGGGGGTCAGAGTGGGGTGAGGTCAGGGTGCAAAATGGTAGGTCGGGGTCTGGGGACCTGGGTAGCGAGGGTGTGGATTGTAGGGTGGCAGTAGGGGTGGGGAAGGTCGAAACAAAGTTTTGAAAAATATTTTCCCTTCCCTTTGTAGAAAAGTCATTTACCCCACAATTGGAGGAAAATGAGTTTACTAGGACAATATTTTCCAAAACACTTAAGCCAACCAAACATTAGAAAATTGGTTCACACCAAACACACCCTAAGTGTAAAAATGCAGCAAGTAAAATGAAAAGCATTTAAAAGGAGTACAAGATCTGGTCAAAGTCATGATTTTCCACGAACATACTAGTTGAAATCATTGCTATGCCAATGGGATCTTCTTCCAGAACTATTTGTTTCTTAGTTACCTGTTCAAGCTTTCTCTGAAACTCAGCCTCCATGTAAGCACGAAATTCAGCTATCTCCTTCTCAGCTTCTTCCTTGGCCTGCTTCAATCTAGCCTGTTTAGCTGCACATGAAACTCCAGTTAGCACTTCTATAAACCTGATCCCAAGCATCCACAACGCTCAAAATGGTAAGGTTAAAAAGACTAGTGACAGAGCTTATACAATTTAGAAAAGAGGAATAAAAGATATCAAAACATGAGGTTTTATTTTTATTTTTTTGATCACTAAAGAAAAAGATATCAAATAGTATAAGCTTTTGGATGCAACGATTTTGACCAATGGAGCATGACATCCATAACTAAACCTATTGTTCAATAACTTAAAAACCCCCATATTATTATGCCTGTCCTTCTGGTAGGAATCCAGCATAAAGAAAAATGCTTTTGCAAGTTCTCCCACCCCCAGAAATGTCCTAATGATGAAGAAATCCTCTTACGCTCGTACAAATGCATATTGAATGGTTGTGGCTAATCAGCAGTTAGAACTAAAATGTCTAGTTTGAGAAAGAGGGGATTGCTTAGATATGTTACCGGAAAGTATCCATTGGCATATGGAAATATTTCAATACATGCAAAATATTGGATCTTATACTCAGTCAGTGCGCATCACAACATGGATGAGCACTAAAGGAGTTCATCCTTATTCTTGAACTGATGAAAACAAGAAAATAACCATACTACACTCAACAATTACCCACTACTGTGAACACAACTAGCATATGCTAACTTTTACGTTCAAAAACTATGAAAGCATCCCAAGGCAATAAGCATGCAGACCACTACACGACAAATAAAAGTGCCCACGAAGTAACATAGTGACAAGGATTTGCTGCAAAGGAGACAAGACTTGCAAATAGCTCTTGCATGTTGGCCATTATTTAATTCTCCTAATTGCAATGTGACAGTAGTTAACCGACAGAGATCCAGGTTAAAAGGTAAGAAAACTGGATTTCTAAAGGAGGTAAAAGCAATTACCCGTCCTAGCAGTATTGACAATGTGTTGAGCTTCCTGTTCGGCAGCTAAAAGGAGTTGAATTCCATTCTGGCCACTGCTAGATGCCATACTCGTGTATAACACTAAGACAACTGCAATAAAAGAATGAAATGTAAGAAATTTAGATAAAAAACCATGAATTACCATGCATGAAACTATAGCAAGAAACAAAAGCCATAAAGTCTTAATTGCAACATTATGATCGACTCTGTTAAGACAAAATTTATAAGCAATGGGTATTCAGTTAATTTTATGCTTTATAGTATTAACATCTTAAGCTTATTGTGAGTCGAAAAGAAAAATCAAAAGCAATTAATTTGCAGCATTATCAGATTCCAAGAGTAGAATTATATATGTGTTGTAGCATGTTTATCTGTACAGGAGAAGACGTTAATTTTTTTTCACAGTCCAATATTAACTAGTTCAAAACCTAACAAATCTTGAAAACACATGTCTTGCTGTTAACTTGAGCTAATGAGGTAAAAAGATTATGGGCTAAATAGTAAATAAGCAAGGAAAGTTATTGACATCTCTTCTCAAAACACAATCTTTTCTACTCAAGGAACTATTTTCTAATCTTAAAAGCAAGATAATTCCCCACTGTTTCCCCTTTCTTTACATCCTTTCTCTTTATCTAATTTTGGTCAAACCCACTCTAGCCAATCTCAGTGAGCCAAATCCAAAACAAACACCCAAATCCTGCATCTGTGTTGTGCCATATCTCCATGGGGCTTGTATGCTTTCTACTATATCCTCATCGGGATTCTAACCCGTCACCTGGTTGATAACATAATTCCAAGAGTCACCTAAGTTGGTTTTGTTTTTCTTTTTTTCTAGTCAAATCAAAACTTTGTCGAGAAGTTATTTTTCAATTAAACACTATACCTACGTATTAAAGAAACAAAAGCTGGATCCCTTCCATCAGAGACACCAAATTGTAAAGTGTGTTATAGCTAGGCAAGTAGAAAAATTACTAATACAATTTAATTCAATCGTCAAATCATGATTAGAGAAATTTTAGCATTTTACAAAAATAGACCACCAAACATAAAAGAACAAAAATTAAAATCTGGATCAGAAACGTATAACCACGAAGCACGCCCTCACGCGCCATCCATCGAGGGTAAAATAAAGATTTGTGACGACGTAATTCTCAGTCAAACAGGTAGAGTAGAATTAACAATAAAGTTGACCAAAACAAAAAAGGGAGTAAAATTCAGATGAGCAATGGTCAAAACAAGTAAAACAACAACAGATCCAGATCTAATACACTGAAGCAGAAATCAGCAGAAAATTGAAGTGTTAGAATAAGAGATCGCAATCGTTAATGCTGATTAGCATATTGGTGAATATTAATGCAGAAGCCACAAATGAAGTGAACGTAAAGAGAGAACATAGAGAAAAGAAGAGGGAATAGGGTGTAAGAAGAAAAGGAGATTTACCTCTGTGGAATTGGAGTTGAGAATCGGTTGCTGCAGAAGTGGAGGCTTTTCACTTGGAATTGGATTTTTGTATGCAAGAGTTCCTACTCTAATTGACCTTTTATTTGGACCACATTTTTTCCTTTTTCTTTTTCTTTTCTTTTTTATTTATTACTATTCGTTTTTCCTTTTCTTTTCCAGGGATATCCAATAAAAGATGGACCAATTTGGCGATAGTAATAGCCTAGTAGGATCATGATTCACGACGTCAATAGATTCACAAAGGTGGAAATGATTTCTATGCTCACTTCTATTATTAACTAGTGAAATTTTTAGAAAAATAACGACATTCAGTGAATGAGAGAGATAATTTTTTTTAAATTAATATAGATATAAAAGATAATTTTACATATTAATAAATCATTTACTTAGCATTTTAATTAGAATTAGATTTTAGGTTACTGTATTTTTTCCTGATAAAAGAGAACGGATTTTTAAGAAAAAAATTTGACTTACATATATTATAATAAATGAGGAGAAATGTGATAAAACAATAAAAGAAGGAGGAGGATATTGCAGAGAAAATTAGGGTGAGAGAATTCTTATTGATTTGGGATGAATTATAATGAAATATGACCCCTCTATTTATAGGAAAAAAGTGACTTAGCCACCAAATAACAAATCCTAAAATCTCTCTAAAATATAGACATTCACCATAAATAAAATACTATTTATAACACTCCCCTTGAATGTCTATTCAACAGATAGTGTGCCTCGTTAAAACCTTAATTAAAATAAAACCCAATGGAAAAAAATTTTAGTGAAGGAAAAAAAGTACACATATCTAAGAATACGCATTTTAGTTGCCTCGTTAAAAACCTTGCAAGGAAAACTCAGTAGTACAAAATCTTGTAAGGGAAAAAGAGTACAACGCGTATTAACTCCCCCTGATGAGAGCATTAATTCACATCCTTGAGTCTTCGCATCCCAATCTTGTACACTAGCTTCTTGGAGGTTGACATTAGTAGAGATTTGGTGACCAAATACATATTATCACTTGAATGAATATGTTGCACCTTGAAATCTTCATTCTTGTATATATAATGTCTTCATATATATAATGTCGTGGAATAGCCTTTTCAATATCTCCATAGAGGAAAAAATTCTCGCTATCACATTATCATGATTATAATTGTAGCAAGATAGAAATGTGCACAAATTGTACTTAGGATGTATTACTTCATGACCAAAAATTTTATATGTTTTAAGCAATTTAAATCCTTCAGGGATTATCATATAAGTTAAGTCATATAAGCCATATAAATAGACTTTAGATGCATATCAAGTTTTATGTCATGCTAGACATGTAAGATAGATAAAAGTGATTGCACTCGTAATTGGCTTTATACTTTCAACTGTTTGAACTACATGTCCAAAACTACATGTCTTTTATATGAAACTAATTCTATTTGAATTGTGTCTCTTGTATTTGGCCAATATTTTAGTGTCTGTATTCACAAACTTAAGATCCTCATCTATAATTAGCGCTATCATAGATGTCGACGACGAACATTTTATATCGGTTCCAATATTTTTTTCATAAAGACATAACATAGAGATCTCTTCGTTCATATTTTCAGGTACCTGAACCTCTCCTGAGATTTTATGAAGTGTTATGTCATGTGATCTTCTAGATTACTTGCCTCCTTATTATGATCATCTTGATAATTTGCTCATCTTCTTTATCAAGAATTCTATTTGAAACTGATTTGTCTATATGCTTTAAGCGTAACATAGACTTTTTCCTTCTAGGACTTATTCTAATATGAGCATTTTCAGTGAGAATATAGTTACTTTCTTTGGTTCAGCAAATGTGTCTGCATGCTTTGCAATATATTGTAGATGAATTATCTTTTTATGAACATCAAGTTCATATTATCTTATTCGAGGATCTAGATGTAGAAATGATAATTCTTCCCACGTAACTTTTTCTCAATTGTTTATCTTGTCTCCTCCTCATGTTAGAAAAACTAACTTGCTTCCTCAATTTTGAGAACACATCTCTTTGCATTATGGTGTTAATTGAAATATACACCACACATCAATAATAATAAGATGGAATTATTTGGTTCATCACCCTGAACCACTTGTGAGGGGAAAATGTAATATACTTTCATATATAATGTATATCAAACTGATATAAATAACTTTTTTTCTCATAAGCAATAGTTTAACTATTAAGTGAAGGCACTCAATAAATCATCTTGATAAACCAGTTATGATGTAAACCAACTTATCAAGATAAACTATCTTGAATAGAAAATCTGGAAATTATGCTCTAAATTAAATTATTGAGCAAGTTACCTCGCAAACACCAGGTTGTGGGTTAATAATAATCGCGCATTTAATCATCTCATAGATGCATCTTATGTGGAATACATGGCAGGTGAATGGGCCCATATTCACCTTTGATATTTCCAGCATTCATGGGATTCAATCTCAATTTTAGTTGGTAAAGCAACATAAGAGAATTCGTAAAGAACTTTCTAGTTCTTTAATATTTATTCATGTGAATTATCTTTTATTTTGCACATCATATTTAAATTGATATGGCTAAACTAGTTATGCCAACTGAATAAATTATCAATATTGATAAAGTTCAGGTTTACACCATGACGTGTGCAATTATCAATAAACTCCAAGTTTATTATGATATGTATTTTTATATCAATAAGCATCCACTTTATTGTGGTATTCTTTTATTTGTATAGTACAAAGTGGAGAATAAAGCGGTAGCTTTTCACATACATATTACCCGCTACAAGTTGTAGTAATAGAAGATATTAAATCTTTCTTTTATATAAAGCTCTAATATAACCAATCGCTTTCGCGAATACTTTAGAAACTCAATAAGTTTCTTTGAGACTTACTACGACACAATAAATTTGACATGATATTCAATTGTATTCCTCCAAAATAGTAATAATTGGCTCTTCCAGAGCTCTTAATTAATTTTGTACTACCACATATTCATCAACATCTATATGGTGAATAAACTTTTAAGGAGAAAGTTATACCATTATGGTCATGGTCAAAATTATATGCAAGATCTATTTCTTGCATTACAGTTGTCTTTTAATAATCACATTACCAAAATATTTGGCATAATCACAATAGGCACATGATCAATGACCATTCATGCCATAATAATGGCATTATTTTCTTATATCATCTCAAACCTTTTTCTAGAGATTAGTGTGGTATATCGACTACCTCTAGCACATTTATATTCTTCCAAGAATGAATATGTATTCATAAATCAAATGTTGTCACATTCACATCATGAATGGACCATAATCATCTTATATGCTTTACAAAATTTCATGTCAAATCGATGGCAAATATTACTTTCACAGAGTGAAGGATTATTTTGAGAATCTTTATTATTCTCATTATCACAATGATGACGATTATAATTTCGTCCACGTCCACATACATTGATACATTCATAGTAATAATTTTGTCTTCTTTCAGACTTATCACATATTGCTATCACATTCTCTTAAGGGAATGAGAATGAAACAAATTCAATGGGACGGGTTTCCACTTTTTTGCCCACAATCATACATGAATTTGATCATGGCAAGACATAGAAATTTTACCACTTTGGGTGGTTATAATTTCTTACAAACTCTATTAGAGTTATAATCAAAATTTATTGTCTTTGTTTGTATTTAAAATCAAATTATAGAATTTCAAGAATTTAAAAGAGAAAAATAAAGTAAAATACTTACCTTAAATCCATAATTTAATCATGAAGGAAGTTCATGGAACAATTGACAATCATTATTGTCACGGCCCAATTTACCTCCGAAAGGTATCGTGAAGACACCTAGTCTCTAAGACTAGGTGTGTCACGACCCAAAATCCATAAGGTCGTGATGGCGTCGGACACCACAATCAGGCAAGCCAATCATTAAAAGGGTTAAGCTGAATTTCTTGTTTTAGCATTTTTTTTTTGAAATCATTACCTTTCACCTAATTACATAATAACTAAACAAAATCTGTTAAGTAAATACGATGGTTTAAATATTCCATTTTAGCAAATATATCCCAAACACATCCCAGAACCCGGTGTCACAAGTGCATGAGCAAACTCTAAGAATTATACAAATACTACAGGCTTGTCTGAAGTACAAATTGGACAAGGAAATTGAAAATGAAAATAAGTACAATATGAGGGAGACTCTGTCGGCTGCGGGTCACCTCCGAATGATGCAGCTCGCCTAAGTCTCCAATGCCGGCCACATCACTGTGAAAGTACCTGTGCAATAAAATGCATAGCAAGTGTAGCATGAGTACGAAAATAATGTGTACTCAGTAAGTATCCCGCCTAACCTCAGAGAGGTAGTGACGAGAGGTCAAATTTGAGACTTGCTATAAGTCAGTTTAGTATAATCAAGTGAGATGCTAAGCATGAGTATCATAGGCAAATTTAATAATAATCAGGGATAAAAAATATCAACTTCTTTCACATTTAACACATCAAATCTTTGTCATTTCAGTTGGAAATTTAAAACTTCTTAGGCTAATAAACAATAATAATTACAGGAAATACGCATCAGTTATCATGCGCAAGAAAATGCCGAGGGTTGAACGGCGTGGACCAACAATAATAAAATGTGCACTGCCGAGGGTCGAACGGCTCGAACCATAGATGCACTAATCTGCCCCGCTCGCGAATCGATCATGCAACGCGGTTATACATAAATACAGGGTTATCCTGCTCGCGAATCATACATGCGACTCAAGCACCCATAGATACACATATTCACACAATAAGTCACACATTTTTATCAAGAAAGCAGTTACCCAGGAGCGTGGAAAAATTCTCTTTAAAGGAACACGAAAAAATAGTATTTAAATCTTTGTTTTGAAATTCATTTGCCAAGTTTAATAATATTCAATAATATAACCTTATCAGGAACACAATTATCTACGGAGGAATCAATTCTCTTTCTAAACGATTAAGAAAGGTACACTCTAGCCTTCTTAGGAAATAAATTACCAATTAAATGACATTATCAGTCTAATATTATTGGCAGGATCACAAGTACAACACGTAAGACGTGCTAGTGGGTCCTAGACTATCCGGACACAAGCATAATAGTAGCTACGCACAGACTCCCGTCACCTCGTACGTACGTAGCCCCCGCAAATAGTGACACATATTTAATTAGTTCACCTATGGGGACAATTCCCCCTCACAAAGTTAGAAAGGAGACTTACCTCGCTCCGAAATTCCATAACCGGCTTCCAAGCCCTTCCGATGACTCAAATCATTGCACACGCTCCGAAACTAGCCAAATAACGGCAAACTAATGAAAATATACTTTAATACTTGTTAATAATTCAAATTATATAAATTCCCAACTCCGCTCGAAAATTTGACCAATTTTCCCTCGTGCTCCCGTGCCCGAATTCTGAAAATTTTCTAAGATAATGATTACCCATGACTTTACTAGCTCAAATATATAATTTACTCTTAATTTCATGCTCAATTTCGTGGTCAAAACCCAAAAATACCAATCTCTAGGTCTTCTACCAAAAACCCACAATTCAACTAATTTCCAGGTTATCCATATATACACATGTATTTAACTCAAAATATTGAATAAAACACATACCAGATTTCATATGGTGAAAATTGCCTCAAAAATCGCTTCAATCTAAGGGTGTCTAACGGGCGGGCCGGGGCGGGCCGGTTACATTTTTTTTTAACCGGACGGGTTGCGGTTACGGGTTCTTACCAGTTAATTGTTAACGGGTTTAA
>ML407043.1:0-11580 GCA_005239525.1 Nicotiana knightiana | reverse complement strand
TTTCCATTACTATTGAGTTGGCGTACTCACATTACTCCCTGCACCTCTGTGTGCAGATTCAGGGGAAGATATCGAGCGTTAGCTTATATATATATATATATATATATATTCAGCCTCCTGAGGCATCGACCTGGGAGTCCGAGTCCGATATGCGGAGACGTTACCCTCATTTATTTCCCGACTCAGGTACTTCATTCTTCTGTCCATTCGAGGATGAACGGTTGTTTTAGAGGTGGAGAATGTGACGACCCAAAGGGTCATCACCTATTTTATTACCCATTTCGTGCTCCCGAGGCCTTGAAAACCTCATTTGTAGTTGCCTCGATTTGTGTGCGCAGTCCAGGCGCGTAGCCGGGCAGATTAAATATGAAATTCTGTGAAAATGCTAAGATTTGATATTAACATGAATAAATTTGACTTCGATCAACATTTTGGGTAAACGGATCCAAACACCGTAAAAAAATATGGGACTTGTGCGTATGCCCGGAATCGAATTCCGAGGTCCCAAGCCCGAGGAACGAATTTTTGAGTAAAATTATTTTCTGAAAATATTTAAGGAAAATGAAAATGAAATCTGATTAGAAAGTGATGGTATCGGGCCTGTATTTTGGTTCCGGCGCCCGGTACAGGTCTTATATATGGTTTAGGCATAATCTATATAGTTTGGTTGAAAACGGATTTTGTTTGACGCGTTTCGGACTAAAAATGGAAAATTTGATGTTTTATGAAATTTGATAGAATTCATGGATTTTGAGGTTTAATTCGATGTATATGATGTTATTTTGGCGACTTGATCGCATGGATGAGTTCATATGATGTTTTTGAGGTAATGTGTGTATTTGGTTTGGAGCCCCGAGGGCTCGGGTGAGTTTTGGATATGCCACATATTGCATTTTTGAACTTGGAAATCTGCTGGTGTGACTGATCTGCAGGCTTCGCATTTGCGAAGCCAGCATCGCAAATGCAAACTCGGAACTGCGAGCTACTCATCGCAAATGCGAAGGTTGGTCTGGGCAGGCCTGATCGAAAATGTGACTAAGAGGTTCGCAAATGCGAAGATTAATCTGGGCAGGCCTGATCGAAAATGCGACCAAGAGGTTTGCAAATGCGAAGGTTAACCTGGGCAGGCCTGATCGCAAATGCGACCAAGAGGTTCGTAAATGCGAAGGCTGGGAATGGCTGAAGGGTTCACAATTCCCATGCCAACTAGTAGCCCGCACTGTACAAAAACCGAATTTTGACTTCATATTTCATATTTTCTCAAACTCAAACACTCTTAGGCGATTTTTCCAAGAACACGGCTCTTCCAAATCAGTTGTAAGTTGGTTTTTACTCATTTCTTTCAATCATTAACATCATTTAACATGTTTTCAACTTAAAAATCAGGGATTTCCATGGGTGAAATTGGGTGTTTTGGGTAGAACTTGGGTTTTTCAAAAATTGGGATTTGAGTGGGTGATTGACCTCCAATTTGAGAGGTTCTTTCATGGCTAGACTCGTGAGAGTACGAGGGTTCTGAAAATGTAAAATGTACCCGACCCTGAGATGCTGGCCTGAGGGGCGTTTGGCCATTTCACCTAATTTCGCTCCATAACCTTAAATTTAATAGTAGAATCAGTGCATGAGATGTTATTTACGGTATGGAATTTATTTGAATAGAGTTGGGCATTTGGAGTCGGATACTCGTGGCAAACGTGTGGTTTCGGTTTGATTGCTATACTTCGGACCCGAGGTAAGTGTTTGGTCTAACCTTAGCTTGAGGGAATAGGAGTTGAGTATAATTTGCTACTTGCTAATTGTCAAATACGATGTATAGGCATGGTGACAAGTATCTATACATTGGTGTCTAGCATGACCGTGAGTCCTTATATTGTGAATATTCTGATTTTGTGGTAATTTCCATGTTTAATTGATGATTTCTATATGTTGTGAAGAATATGTGAAGGGAATTGTGACCTTTAAACTCTGTTGGAGCATTGGCTCAAATTGTAACTCGAACGATAAAGGTATATGAAATAATTGTATCCTTTGGAGCATTGGCTTAGATTGTAACATGAATGAGGAAGATATATGAGATAATTGTATCCTTTGGAGCATTGGCTCAGATTGTAACACGAAGGATGAAGATATATGAGATAATTGTATCCTTTGGAGCATCGGCTCAAGTAATAGAGTAAATTATGAAATGAAGTGAAGGAAAGAGAAAGAGCTACTAAAATATACCCTTGCCGGGTCATTGTTGCTTTTGATATTTTCTCCCTTATTGAGATGTTAAGATTAGTGTTATTGTTCCCTTGCCGGGATTTAATTGTTTAATTGATGTTCCCTTGCCAAAATTTAATTGTTTAATTGATGTTCCCTTGCCGGGGTTTCTATTCTATTCTGTTTACTCCCTTGCCATTATTTGTGATTGTTGTTTGGGTGAGGAATAATGTTAAAGCACGAAGGGTGATGCCATGCACTGTTTTATATTGTGAGAAAGTGTTAAAGCACGAAGGGTGAAGCCGTGCACTGTTTAATATTGTGAGGAAGAGTGTTAAAGCACGAAGGGTGATGCCGTGCATTTTTTGGTATTGTTACTTGCCGGGGTTATTATTTCTTTTCTGTTTACTCCCTTGCCCTTGTTTGTGATTGTTGTTTGGGTGAGGAAGAGTGAATAAGCACGAAGGGTGATGCCGTGCTATGTTTGACATTGTGAGGAAAGAGTGTAAATCATGAAGGGTGATGCCGTGCCGTACGATGTACCATTCCGTACCGATATTCATTGATTATACTGTGAGGAAAGAGAGTAAAAGCACGAAGGGTGATGACGTGCCGTGATTTTACATTGTTTACATTATACATTGCATGGTGAGGACGAGAGTAAAAGCACGAAGGGTGATGCCGTGCTAGTTTGTGATTTCTTTTCCCTATTGATATGATGGCTTTGTTGTTCTTTTCCTTATTGAGATTTCTTATATGAAACTGTTATCTCCCCACAACATGTTCCCCTTCCTTTATTAATTGTTTTCTCCCTATATGTCTTATCCGTTGTATATGTATATCTATTTATTTGAACTGCATAGGTCTATTTGGTAGTCTGGTTCTAGCCTCGTCACTACTTCACCGAGGTTAGGCTAGGCACTAACCAGTACATGGGGTCGGTTGTACTGATGCTACACCTGCACTTTTTTATGTTGTGCAGATTACGCAGCCGGACCCGGAGGACATCATTAGTGGGAGTGTCTTCCAGCTTTCATAGAGGCTTCAAGGTATACCCGCTGGCATTCATGGGCCTTGGTATCTCTTCCATCCCTTTTGTCTTCGATTCTGTCTTATTTTTCCTC
The DNA here is from genome assembly GCA_005239525.1 of Nicotiana knightiana. NCBI lineage: Eukaryota > Viridiplantae > Streptophyta > Magnoliopsida > Solanales > Solanaceae > Nicotiana > Nicotiana knightiana. The sequence goes on along the minus strand of ML407043.1, from coordinate 8,254 downwards.
TAGCTTCAGAGGCAGGCATGTATTTCCTTCCAGACTTGTATTTAGCACTCTTATAGACAGTTCGTGAGTTTGTGAATTCAGGTTTTTGGGAAACTTTACGCGTTGTTGTATTTTGATGTCCTTATTTAGTTTGAGACCATATTTATTTCCGCTGTTAAACTGTGAATTGTTTAGCGGATTAATGACTGAATTGGGGCCACTGAGCCGTATTAATATTGATATTGAGCGTGTTTTCCTGACCCCCTATTGGGCTGAGTGATAGTGATATTAAGGTGACGTGTGCACCACGCTATTTGGGCTGAGTTATGATGATCGTTGACTTTTGATCCGATCAACCTTGGGCTAGGATCCGCCCCTCTAGAGTCAAGTGATAATGGTCTTTGGGCCTTCTGAGTGCAAGCACTTGGTATGTGCTGAGTGAGGGGCTGTATCTCAGGAACCCGTACAGTGCTGGAATTAGCTTCTTGATGATTTAACTGTGAATTCATTGGTTTTGGCATTGTTACGTGTCATGCGGGAGACGTATCTTCCTCATGCTAATTGATGCTTTGTATCTTGAGATTGATGACTTAAGTGATTGGTTTGAAAGCGTATCTATTTTCTGTTAATGTGAATATGTTTAACTTGTTATTCTTGAACTACTTTCCCTTTATTATTATTATTATTATTATTATTATTATTATTATTATTATAATTATTATTTATTATTATTATTATTATTATTATTATTATTATTATTTATTATTGTTGTTGTTGTTGTTATTATTGTTATTATTATTATTATTATTATTATTGTTATTTTATTATTATTATTATTATTATTACTATTATTATTATTGTTATTATTATTATNTTATTGTTATTGTTATTGTTATTGTTATTGTTATTGTTATTGTTATTGTTATTGTTATTGTTATTGTTATTGTTATTGTTATTGTTATTAATATTATTGTTATTATTATTTTTATTGTTATTATTATTATTATTATTATTATTGTTATTATTGTTATTATTATTATTATTATTATTGTTATTATTATTGTTATTGTTATTATTATTGTTATTGTTATTGTTATTATTATTGTTATTGTTATTATTATTGTTATTGTTATTTTTATTATTATTGTTATTATTATTGTTATTGTTATTGTTATTATTATTGTTATTGTTATTATTATTGTTATTGTTATTGTTATTATTATTATTATTATTAATATTATTGTTATTATTATTGTTATTATTATTGTTATTGTTATTGTTATTGTTATTATTATTATTATTATTATTGTTATTATTATTGTTATTGTTATTGTTATTGTTATTGTTATTGTTATTATTAATGTTGTTGTTGTTATTATTATTATTATTATTGTTATTATTATTATTGTTATTGTTATTATTATTATTATTATTATTATTATTATTATTATTATTATTATTATTATTATTATTATTATTATTATTATTATTATCCCAAGATCTACAAGGCTGGCGGTAGTCCGCGCGGCCATCCAGATCTTGTTATAAAATGACAAAATTGAAATATAGCAGACTTTTATTTAGCTTGACTGCATGGACATTTTTTCACCTAAGCAAGAGGCCTGTTAGAATCATATACATATTGATCTTTAGCGGTTATAACAGGGGTATGAGGCTGCCCTTTTAACTTAAATTCATACGGGACTTACAACACCACTGCTTGCTAATATCAATAGTTTATATTTTGACTGTACCTCCATCTTAGAACCAAGCCAAGAACTATGATAAAAATCTCATATTTTGATTAGTCTGGATTCTTTATGACAATTATTTGACAGAGATTATATATCCAGCATAGACATGAGATATCTTAGCCGGACATAGTCACGGCTATAACAGCTTTGGACGAATAATATGAAAGCAAGAAAATAAAATTACCTTAATTTTGATACTGAACTTCAAGCCAAACTTCAATCTTTATTTATCACTCTAGAAAATGTTTACAAGAGAGAGAGAGAGAGAAAATAAGACGGAAACTCCAAAACCAAAAAACTTACGATAAAATAAAAACTGAGTGCCCTTTATATAGGCAAACTCAGGGAACATAAGGAATAATGGGTCCCTTATCTGGATCCCTTACATAGTGTATCAACAATATTTCTTCTGTTAAAGATAAAAAGGAATCTTAAATTTTTCCTTTTTCTTTAATCCTTGTCTGGTCTTCTCGACCTTTAAGGTATTGTAGAAAATCTTCTACCTTTTCTAATTCATTGTCAGATAGAATATGTTCTTGTCCATCACACTGTGCGTCTGCAATATCATTGCTAGTACCACTTTTCATGAAGTGTCTGATTTATCAAATTGAGAGAGATTTTGTAATAAATTTCTCTTGACTTCTTCGAGATATTCATTAATCATCTCGTCTTTGTCTCTTTCTTGGATTGAAATTCTCCTTGCACTATACTTGATAGAATTTTTAGTTACCAATTCTTTCTGCGGCATGAGTTTATAATCTCGAGTCTTTGCTTGTATTTGATCTACAAGATCTTGTCCATATGACTGCTTGATTTTTGGGTCTTTTCTGGTTAATTTGTCCCATAAATTATTATAATAGACCCGATAAAGACAAGGAATCTGATCCTCAGGTGTAAATCCAACTTCTGGAAGCCATTTATGGATCCAAGGAATTGAAAACTCAAAGAAAAAAATACATTTGATCAATTTTTTCAAGATTGCAAATATGATCTGAGAGATATAACTCTGTTAGAAAAGAGGATACTTTAGCCCATTCTTTGTATAAATTTAAATATTCCGATGGCAAAATTTTTACTGAAGGACCGTGGAATTTCCACCAGTTTATAAACCAGTTAGGAATTGGTTTGTGAAATTTTTTTGCACAAATTTTTATAAACCAAGTGTGCTTATGTTTATCATTATTATAATAAAATACTTTATTAAAAGATTGGATATAATCCCAATAAGTAAGGTTCATGTTTATTTTGTTTACACAAATATGTTTTTTATACATAGTGGAGATTCCCACATTCTTCTACAGATACAATCTGTTTGATAATAATCTTTGAGAAGTTATAAACTTCTTTCTCATGATCTGTAGTGAAATGCTGAAATTCAGCACTCCCTGTATGAATCAGAATAGCTTCATAATATGATCGAGTTTTATAAGACTCGCCTGGGAAATATAACCCTTTTATCAAATACCTTTGAAATATCTTCCAAGGTTCATCACTTCTCTGAATATCAGAGTTTTCCAAAAGAGATATAATTTCTTTGGTGGATGCTTCTTCAGAGCATTTTTGGGTATCACCTTCTGTCATTAAAGAAGCGTAGGTATCACCTTGCTCTTTCGTTTCCATATATGCTTTAAGCTGCCCATATAATGGACTATCTTCTGGAATATGTTCCAGATTTACAGTTGGCTTTGAAGATGATGCTTTGCCAATTTTTGAGTTTATCAGACTTCTGTTTCCCAGTTGTATGACTGGAAAAGATGAGGCGTATGATGACCTCTGAGAGGATTGAGAGGCTGATCTTCCTCTTCCTCTATTTCTTCCATCTTTGCCGCGTAACTATGACCAGGGAAGGTCGCTCCCTCCCATGCTGCAAAATTGGCAAACTATATTAATGGAGGTCAAAATAATTATTCATATCATTTAATTCAATTGATCCAAAATAATCTTCTGGATCTAAATAATAAGGACCATCATCATCCTCATAATCATGTATAGAGAAAGGAAATTCTTGCATTTCTTCCTGTATAACAGCAATAATTATTTTTTCAAGAATCATTTCTTGAATGTCTGTTCCTAAAGGAATTGCCTTTAAGATAGTAGATAATTTTTTATCATCAAAGAAGGCTGCAAAATAAGACATAGTCAATTATTCAGGTATTCTCTAGATAGAAAATCTGGGAGAGAATTATCAATTCCCTTTTTATACAAAATTTCAAAATCAAAAGGAGCTAATTGGGCCTGCCATCTAGCAAACATTAATTTTGAAGCATTCATGTTTAAAATCTTTATAAAACATTTATTTAACAGATTGAGCATTTGTTTTAATCAGAAATTTCGGATTCCAAAGATCATCCTGGAATTTTAAAACGCATTTAACAATGCATAACATTTCATGTGCCACAGTCGCATATTTTCGCTGGGCTTCAGTCCATTTGCCTGAATGATATCGAATAAGATATTCATGCTTATCATGGGGATTAACTTGTTTAAGTATTTCTCCATAGCCAATATTAGAAGCATCAGTCTCAATAATTTTTTGCCAAACAGGGTTAGCAAGTGTTAAGCAAGGCAAGGTTTTAACCCGTTGCTTAATGTTTTTAACAAGCTCAGTAAGACTATCATTCCAAGGGGATTTATTGCCATTTTTATCCTTCTTTAACCTATCAGTTAAAGGAGCTAAATCTCTAGAAAGATTTTTATAAAATGGGGAAATATAATTTAAACTTCCCAAAAATATTTGTAGCATAGTCCTGTCTGTTATAACATTAGGAAATTTTGAAGAAAAGTCAATAGACCTTTGAATAGGAGTAATTTTTCCTTGACAGATTTGGTGTCCAAGATACCTGACATCTGTTTGAAAAATACTCATTTTTGATTTAGAAATAACTAAACTATTTTGTATAACAATTCTTTTAAAAATATCAAGATGCCGGATATGTGTTTCAAGAGTTTTGGAGTAAACCAAAATATCATCTATATAAACAATGACAAAATCCAAATATGGATTAAAAATATCATTCATAACTTTTTGAAATTCAGATGGGGCATTTTTTAAACCAAATGACATAACATTCCACTCGTATTGCCCAAAAGGAACATTAAAAGCAATTCTATAAGTATGAAATATTATTTATGAGGAATTCACACTTTATCTTGGCAAATATAGGTATTAGATAATTTATATTTTATATCTAATGCATGGTTTGAAGCTGATTTAACAATATGAGTAGTTTTTTCAAAAAACCTGGAAGAAATTAATCCTTCTTGAATACAACCAATATCTGCTCCACTATCGATCATTGCAGTGCTAGAGATTTTAAAATCATTTTTAATTAAAATAGTACATTTAATGTACCATCGATGTGCAGTTACAATCTGCATCATTCCCAGAAAACTATCAGAAATAGGGATTTCATCATCTTTACCTTTATCAACTATACCTTTTCCTTTATCAATAGTTGGTGTTGAGGGAGGAGGGCCATCATTCTCTAATTGAGAAATCCTCTGATCGTGAATGAATTGATTCTGTTTGAGAGATTTAATCTCATTTTTAAGATTTTCAACTTCAGTTTTTAAATCATCAAGGGAAGTATGTCTAATTTCAATATCTTGACTGCCCTTTTTCTCAAGACGAGTAAAAACTTCTTTTAAAGAATAAGGATTTGAATCTATAATATCAATCTTCTTCGATTTTTCAAAAGATGTTGAAGAAGAAGAAGGTTTAGAAGAAGCCACTTCTAAAATTTTTTCCTAAGTTTTTCATTAGAAACTTCTTTTAATAGTTCAATCACATTATCAGAAGTGATCATATTAAATTTTAAATCTTCAAACTGAGATTAAATTTTGTAAAATTCATCCTGTTCACACGTACAAGTATCACCTGCACAATTAACACAAGATTTTGAGACAGAGTTAATAACAGAATTATCATTATTACTACTGTCATAACCGTGTTCTGAACCTGATTCATAATAATCTGATTCAGATCCTGAAGTGTATAACAATCCATATGAGTATCTTCGTCAAGTACTAAAGACTTAAGCTTTTTTAGATTACAATTTGGAGCAACGTTTCCATAATTTCCACACTTATATCATTTGATGTTCTTTAATTCTCTTTTAGAGAAGTTTCTTGCAAATCTGGTGGACTTGCGGTGAGCTTTCTTAGCTTCACGCTTTTCTTTTGACAGTTTTGAACGACGATGTCTTCAATGAGAAGTCCTTGACTCATTCTTGTCAAAATATTTCTTCTTCCCTTTATCTTGGGAAGGTCCTTCCATTCCAAATTGGGTACAAATATCTCCTAATTGGGATTTTTCTGACTTCTGATTTCTTTTCACCTGTTGAGCTAATTTTAACTCATTGCATAAGCTTAACCTTTCTTGGGTACAAGTGCCTATCAGATTACCATAAGTGTAATTATCATAAGGAATCTCCGAGAGATATCCTCTTAGGGTCTTCTTAATCCTTTCAGCAAATAATGGGGGAAGTCCATCTATAAATTTTGCCTTCCAATAACTTATCTTACTTTCTGGTAGATCCATTACTCTACTTAAGAAAGTATCCTTATACCACCTAAATTCTCCCAAATGTCTACATTTAAGACCATTTAGAAGGGTGCGAAGTGTCTCATTTTGATTGGAAAATCTTCCATTGAAATGTTCTAAAATATTAAGAACTAAAGTATAAACTACATCTTCTTTAACTTGTTTAACAACTTGTTCTACTGGCTTACCATCTTCACTAGTGACCATTTCAACTTTTACCTCTTCTTTGGAGGCACTGGTGATCGCATGTTTAACCTCAGTAGGNACGAGGGTAATAATATAATACGTCATCATAGCAGGGATAGTAGCATAGCCACCTTTACTAGTAACACGTTGTTGGTTGCGATATCTAGGTTTAAACCGTCTAGAATTAACCTTAGAGGTTTCCAAATTATTATTTCCAGAAAACTGATTTTCAATTTTATTAATTTCTGAAATATCATTTGATAACCCAAGTGGTTTAGTGGTTAAACCAGAAAGCTTTTTATCAATAAGACTTTCTAAATCATTGAAAGATTTTATTTTAAAATCAGTAGTATCAATAGGACACTGGATATGCATTGGAACATTAATAGTAGTTTTACTATTAGAAGTAGAAGCAATATCCTCTTGTGAAGTTTTATAAAAACCCTTTATTAAAATAATTAATTCATCTAATTTTTTATCAAGAGAACTAATATGCTCTCCTAACACTTTAACATACAAACTCAAATAATTATTTTGAGCAATTAAATTATTTATTTCATTAATAGTAATCTGGGCAACATCACTTTGAATAAATTTTTGAAAAGCAGAAAAACTTAACCCAGTACTATTAGGTAATACAAAAGGTGCTTGAGGAGGGTAAATGGCCTTAGTTATAGTTCCATTACTCTCCTTAAAAGTCCTTTTCATAACCTTAATATATAAAGGTAAATAAGTGGTTATAAACCATGGAACAAAATAAATAATTTTATTATGTAAAACACAAGTTTCATAAAATTCCTGTGAAATATTATTTAAATTATTTTGGCTATAAACTTCAAAAAACCAAGTTTTAAACTTGTTCCATTTTTCATTTTGAAATTCCTTTTGAATGTGTTTTCTTGCCAGGGAACCCGGGCTAAAATCAATTTGATGACTCATCATAATTTACAAATCATTTGGTTGGACGTTTCATTAATGTCAAAATCCATATCAGATGGAGTAGGTTCCAGATCAAACAACTTATCAGTCGCTTGAACAATATTTGTCTTAGGGTCAATCTTTACCCGTTCAACCATTCTTTCACTCAAAGTATCACTTAGAGTATGTAGAGATAAAGGCCTATTTCTTGCTGGACCATAAATAGGAACATCAGGAGTAATAGGGGAAATATGTTGTATTTCAGGTAAAGATCTATAACCTGAGAATGATCACCTATTATAAACAGGAGATTTATCAAGAAATTGGATATGATGAGTGGCTAGAATTCATGATTTTAAGCATTATATACCTTGAATTTTATGTGTATTAATGATAAAATACACGTCGTATGTGCCTAATAGGGTTTATTTTATGTGTAGGTGAATTGGAAATGGAAACGGGGCTAAACGGATGCAAATACGTCGAAGAATACGCGAAAAGGGACACCCGGGCGATAGCCGGGCGTTGGAGCCAAACAGCCTGACCCAGCCTGGCGTTACCCAGGCCTTAGAGCCCTAACGCCAGGGGGGGCCTGGCGTTACCCAGGCCTTATAGCCCTAACGCCAGGGGGGCCCTGGCGTTACCCAGGCCTTAGAGCCCTAACGCCAGGGTCCCCGGGATGGCCAGAAATCGTGTTTTGACGGGTTTTAAGTGTTTCCAAGTTAGAATAGAAGTATTTGAGACGTTTAGGGTTCATTCAAAACATATAAATAGACCCAAAAACATCACATTAAGGGGGATTTTTCGACGGCGGATGCAGACTTCTGAGAGAGGATTCTACTTAGTTTTTCTTCTCTTCTCTTCTTTTAGTTTT
>ML407041.1:0-31933 GCA_005239525.1 Nicotiana knightiana | reverse complement strand
AATCACAGCTACAAGACAACCTAAGCTCAGATTGTTTCCCACTCCTACTGTGAAATCCTTTTCACTTCTGTTTTCTAAGTTTTTAGTAGTCAAAGTTGTAATTTTCAGTCTAAGGGATTCAGAGAAGAATAATAAAAAAAAATCCTCCCCTAGTGGTAAAAAGTGTGTGCATATATAGGGACAATTGGGATGGGATATGCTTAGCATATTCCCTANCCCCTTCTATCCCTAAAGTATCTGATTTCCTGATATTTATCTAATCTAGAAGGTTCTTTTGGGTGACAACTAATTGTTCTTAACTAAGGTTGAGTCAATTAAATGAAGATTAGTTGATTAAATGCCTAAAGTTGGCTTTCATACTACTTACTATGTTTAAGTCATTAAATCAACAATTTAATTAAACTTAAAGGAGGTTAGTCAAACCAGTTCCCTTAAACTTAGGTTAATTTAATTAAACTAAATGAATCTGCCTTAGTTCATTATCCTCAAGCTACTTGTTTTAAACAGATTTTATTTTCAGTTACATACTTTAAGAAGCTACCTAAGTTAATTTCTAGATTGAAGAAGTTGGAATCATTTAAATGTGAGTCTAAGTGAAACAATTATTCTTAAACTTAGTTAATTGATCTTAACTAGTTATCTAGGACTTAGCTCAACTAAAAATATTAAGTCTACTAGTTAAGTGTGACTTATTGCCTAATTGCTCAATCAATTTAATCTCAAATTGACTCCCATTTTGAATTTCAATCAGTAGTCAATTGAACTAATTGGTTTAAACAATTTCATTAGGTGTAATTAGGCTTATCTATTAACTCTTAGTCACTTGAGTGATTAGTCCTACGAAACTGAACTTTTGAACTATTTTGATCCTTCTAGGATCTTAGTTCGATTAAAGAAAGTTAGTTAGGTTAATAATTAAGTAATAAGTAACTTTATTCTGATTTAATTAATTAGTAGCTAAACTTTGTTTCCTTGTTAAGGGTTGATTAATTTCAGATTGATCAATTACTTTAAGCTTTTTAGACTTAGGTCAATTCACTGTTATTTAGTTCAAATATATAGTTAATTAGTTGTGTATAATCGTCTAATTAGACCATTATTTGATCGACTGAAACTAAAGTCGAAACCACAAGTAAGTAAACAAACAGAAAGTATAATTAATATAGGCTTGCTTATCCAACAAAACTAACAATTTCAACTAAAACGAACATCATGTTAATTAAACAGAAAGGCCCATGGACTCCTAAAATCAGATTAGTACTCAATCTTTAAAGCGAGAAACTTAATAGTCGAGGAAAATGGGGAAAGAAGGAGAGGGGAAACAGTCTGGGAGGAAACAATAGTACCCAACCAGTGACAATTTGGACAATAAGGTATAGATTAGGTACGCATGCATATTTTGAACTAAAACGACCAAGAAGAGAAGATATTCAACACAACTAAACTCGAATCAAAGATTTCAAGCTAATCGGATAAACATAGCATAAATGCATTTACAGATCTAAACTAAGTCAAGAACAAAAAAATGCTACAAACATGTGTTAAACAGTGAGGCATGCGGTTTCATTTTCTTTCTAAAAGTGAAGCAATATCAGGAAAAAAAAAGATACAAGGGGGAAGGGATACCAGTGGGGTACTAACAAACTCCGGAAGGGTTTGGAAATGATCCAAACCCACATGAATCAACAGCTCTCATCAAGAGTTGTTGACTCATGTGGCTTTGAACCATTAATTGTTCCGGATCGGCCTGGTAACAGGAAACTAGGTTTTCTGCCTTTCTTAGATCTGAAATCAAAGGGATTCGAGTGAGTTATTAGGGAAGCTGATGGTGGGATGGGGTTAAGAAGGAGGAGAGGATCATAGGGTGAAAGTTTGGGGGTGATTGGAGAAGGTTCGGTGGCCGGACGGCGGTGGGATTTTGGGGCGTGTAGGGTTTAGGTGTTAGAGTTCGAGGGAGATGAAGGAAATGGGGGCGGCTAGGGTTTAGGTATGGGGTTGGGTTTCAGATTGAATGAGGGTATGGGGTGGGGTTCGGGCAGTTAAATACTAAAAGGGTAGTCAGTTCCCAGCCGTTGGATCAAGGATAGATCAATGGCTGGGGTTGAACTTGGCCTAAACGGCGTTGTTTTGGTTAAGCTAGGGCAGGCCGGGTAGGGGATTTGGGCTGGGCTGTCTGAGTGCATAGAAAATAGGGGTTGGGCCTGGGTCTTTCTTGGCCCAGGTCCGATTTTGTTTTCTTAGTTAATTAACTTAATTATTAAATTAAACTCTAACTTAGTCAAAAAATGTAGCAATTAATTTCAAACCTTATTTTTCATATATTTACATATTAATTAAGAATAAAACAACCAATTATATATTCTTAATTAAATATATGATTTATCGAATAAAATGATTAATTTTTTATAGTAATTAGTTATTAAAAACTACATTACGTTAAATACTCGTCATTTGTCTATTATTTAATTAATTATAACTAATAACTTCATAATGCAAAATTTTCAATGATTTTGAAAGATGAATTGTGGATATGCAAACAATGCAAATAATTCACAATTAATTACTGAAAAATCAACCAATATTCATAAAATTAATTGATTTATTGGGATTTTTATAGGACGATACGGCGAGTAAAAATCACAGGCTCACAATAGGCATTGCAAAAATGATTACACAATGGACATATCAACACAGAGGGTACACAAACTCAAGAGACAAGTTAATTTTGCAAGTCCACATTTAGCACATTGGGAAGGTATATCTGTAAGAAGCAAGGGGGATTATGGATTCTGGGATTACAAATTAATAAGCAAAGGCATTATGCCAAATAAGACAAACAACAGAACATTAACTTAACAGGTCCAAGCCTAAGGGTCAAATTATGCTAAACACCAGGGGGTTAAGCAGTATAACTCATATCAATAAGGCAAAATAGAATCAAGTGTTATAGGGAACACAAGTTAAGAAGCTATTTTAAAAGGTTCCAACTAGTTGCTAGGGAGTACAGAGTAGGACAGGGTAAGGATATGCTAAGTGTTAAAAATGATCATAGGAGAAAATCATAGCTAGAATGAGGGTTTTAACATAGATTGGAGCATATCACAGATACAAATCAATTACTACAAAAGTCCAGGACAAGGCAGAAGACAAACGGATGTCATATAACCAAATGTAAACACTCAAAGTACCAATACATTAAGCTAAACAAACTTCGAACATTCTGAATTGCTTAAGTTAAACACAAATACATTTTAGAACTGACAATTTAGGCATGAGCAAATTCTAGAGAGGTTCATATCATAAGCAGAGTTACACATAGATATAGTCTAAAAAACACATTAGGTTATGCAATTTCAGAGGCATGAATATGCTAATTAGCAACATAAGAGAATGAACATTGAAAAGGTTAAGAACTCACCAATTACTGATGTAACGACCCGACCGGTCATTTTGAGCTCTAGCATGTCATGCAGCTGTTTGAGGCTGTGAACAGCTTCATTTCAGGTATTATGACCCCAGGGCGTGGTTGGAATTGAATTTCAGGAAGTTTAGAATTGATTTGGAAAGAAAATTTTCATTTCAGAAGCCTTAAGTTGGAAGAATCAACTAAGATTGGAATTTTGAGTAAACAACCTCCGAATCAGGATTTGAAGGTTCATGCAGGTTCGTATGATGATTTCGGACTTGGGTGTATGTCCGGATCGGGTTTTGGATAACCCGGGAGCATTTCAGCGTATATTATGGAAGTTAGCATTTTAGAAGAATTTCATAAATTTGGGCTTGAAGTGCATTTCAGTGTTGTTGATGTCCATTTGGGATTCCGAGTCTGGGAATAGCTTCGTATTCGGGACCAGTCAGAATGGGTGACTCTCAGCAGCGGTCCTGGTGAATTCTAAAGTTAAGAATGCGTCATTTAAGGGTTTTAGGCAGCAATATGATCGAGAATCGAGCTTTGCAGAGTAATTTCTGAGAAGAAGGAAGATGGTTGGAATACTCTATGATATGTTTCAGAATGCAAGATAGTATTGGAGGAGTAAGAGAAACGAACTCCGGATTGTAGAAAGATTATCAGGAGGGTATGAGACGGGTTGCGGGATTTAGGCAGCATAGTCTCGTGAATCAAGGCCACTCGGGATGAGTAAGGGTTGAGTTTGCTATGAGTTGAAGGAAGTTGCTATTATTCTTGACGCAATTGAAGATGATTAAAAGCAAATAGATTGATTAGCCATGGTTGAAATGGCACATTTACGGCAGCGATCAGTTCCTTCGATGTGATTAATTTATGCATGTGGTTTGTGCCGGTGTGTGTGGGGCTTGTCGGCCGTCGTAAGGAATGTCATGTGGGAGCATTTGAGTGTTATGGCCTGTCAAGTGTAGGCGGATCCTGAAAGGGTTATGGTGGTATAGACTACTACTTAAGGATTTTCATGTTAGGTGATTGTGGGGATTCATTCGTGTGTTGAGATGGCACTCTTGAATGGAGTTAAGTAAAAGGTTTCTATATGATGAAGTGTTCACCCTATTGGTGGTTCAGAAGTTATGATGAAATTCTTGCGCTACCTCATATTGGCATGTTAGGTGCGGGAAGCAGTACGTAACTGGGAGTAAGAATCGAGATTGCAGTTCGCTGTTAATAAGGATGTCATGAGCTCGGAAGAGCAAGAAAAAGTGATTCGAAAGTTCAGAGTAAGTTGGTGTTATCTTCAGTGTCACCTGAGATTGATGTTCGGTGAAAGAGGCTTTGTACCCTGGTTATGGGTTCTTGATTTGTCTTAAAGCGTAGTATGGCCAGTGGTGGATGGGTAGACTTGTTGCATTGTGTGGAAGGTCGTGGAAGCATGACCGCAAAAATATTGTATAAGTGTGACATGTAGTCACTTGATGGATTGAAGATTTGGACTGAGTGTAAAGGAGTGCTATATTGTTTATTTGAAAAGTTATACCTAAAGGCTTTCAGTTCATTTGGTTGTGGATTGTGGGGTGTTTATCCCGGCTATGATGGTTGTTCTTGCGTATTATGAGAGGAAGTGGGCTAATATGGACTCAGGTAAAAGCTATTAGCTTAGTTGGTGCGAGCAAGGTAGACTCGATGTTTGTGGATGGATTTAAATATGATTATGGGCTCCGTATGAGCCAGGCATGTTCATTTCAGTACAGCGCTTTTCATGGAAAGGTATTAGAACAACGGATGTTGTTCCGTATTCGTCATATTCATGTGTTATTATGATTGTGCCGTGTGAGTTGTGAAACGGCTTGTTAATTTTCTATGTGTTGAGGTCCCGCATAGTGGGGATGTTATGTGAGCAGGATAGCTCTTGGGATCCAGAGTGTATATATATATATATATATATATCGCACCTTGGCAATGCAAAGACATGATTATTATATTGAGAGGTGCACTTATGGGACGGGCCGTTCGATCCTCGGCAGTGCACAGAGAGGATTATTATATTGAGAGATGCACTTTTGGTACGGGCCGTTTGATCCTCGGCAGTGCATAGACAAGAGTATTTTATTAAGAGGTGCACTTTTGGTACAGGTCGTTCGATCCTCGGCAGTGCACAGAGTTGATTATTATGACGGCTCAGGCCGATTGTCCTTATCTCGTATGCGCATGCTAATTTATTAAATATTTTTCATGGATTTTAAAAAGTGACAAGGTTATTTGGGGGAAAAGAAAGAGGAAATTTTTTATTTAAAATATTCGGGGAAGAATGAAGAAGTGGTAACTGATTGTTTATTTCCAGTGTTTATTTGGATTTCAGTGCCTTATATATATTGTTGCTTTACTACCTTTACATGCCTACCGTGTTCATTATATGCTGTTAGTTAATTTGCTGGCCCTTAGTGAGTGTATAATTTGACCTCTCGTCACTACCTCTCTGAGGTTAGGCGGGCGACTTACTGAGTAGACGTTGTTTTGTACTCATGCTACACTTGCTGTGCATTTTTATTGCGCAGGTGCTTTCATAGAAATGTGGACGATTCGGAGACTTAGGCGAGCTGCATCATCCGGAGGCGATCCGCAACTGACAGAGTCTCCCTCGTTCTGTATTTGTTTTCATTTTAAATTTCCTAGTCCATCTTGTATTTCGGACAGGTTTTGTGATGATTGTATAAATTCTTAGAAATTGCTCATGTACTTATGACACTGGGTTCTGGGATGTGTTGGGTTATATTTGTTAAAGTGTAGTATTCAAACCATTGTTTTTAACTAACAGATTTTTGTTTGGTTAATATGTAATAAAGTGAAAGGAAATATTTTCATAAATGTTAAAATCGGAAAGTTATTTCAATTAATTAATGATTTGGCTTGTCTGACATTGATGTCTGGCGCCATCACGACCTTATGGATTTTGGGTCGTGACAACTGATTGACAATTGGACAACAAGAAAAGAACAGAATCACTTTGAACGTCAACAAAGCAGTATAACCCAGAACCTTAGATGCGTCAAGTTCCCAAGGGCTTCAAGGAACCCAGGGCAATGCTCAAACCCAAGGAAGGTCAAGAAAATAGGAATTCTGGTGGCCTTGGCTTTCAGCCGGCCAAGAGCCAAAATAGAACAAGAGAATAAGCGAACGACAGAGTGAAGATCTTTAGTTTTTAGTGGAAATTTCAGCGATTCAAAAAGTCTGTCCAAAAGGGAAAGGGGGATGGGTTTATATAGCAGTCAAAATTGAGCAAGCATATAAGGAAACAGAGTAATTTAAGCAACAAACAAGGAAAGAAACATGCAAATTGATTTGAAATCAATTTAAGAGAGAAAATCTGTAAACCCTAATTTTTTAGGGAAAGTGTAAATTAGCAGAATGTAAATAAAATTGAACTCACACAGTAGTATTGAACGTATATAGACGAAATAATGCTTGAAATCAAAGATTCGAACCACTTTTGGTTCGATTTTAGAAGATATTGCTTGCGATGTTTAGGCAAGCACTTAAGTAACACTACAAACGAACAACCAGTACCACAAGGGGTCAAATATGGCAAGAGCATAGTAATCGAATCCCATTATCAGTGGGATTAGGAGAGGGATTTAGGGGGAGGCGGCTAGGGTTTGGTGAAGAAGAGAGGAGTGATAGAGAGAATAGGGGTGGCGGTCTTTAGGAAATGGGGTAGGGTTTCTGGGTTAGGTTAATTAAAAAGGGGGAAGTGTACGATGGCCATTGATCTTGAGAGATCAACGGCTAAGATCAAAAATTAGACGGGCGGGTTATTTAGAACGAGTCGCAAACGGGTATTAGACATGGGTCGTTTGGATTTCGGTTGGGGTAATTGGGCTAGGTATTTGAGTGTTTTGGGCCATTCATTTGGTCCAAAATTGGTTTAAAAATTGGGTTGTTGTTTAAATACCCAATATTTATCAAAATAATTTATAAAAGTAATTAATAAATAATAAAAAATATTATTTGTGCACTAAAATGGTTGAAGATAATGATTTAACATTATAAAAATATAAAAAGTTTATTTTGGCACAAATAATGTAATTATACATGAATATAGGCTATTATTGCAAGAAATGTGCAATTAGCCTAAAAATGCAAATGCAATTATAGAAAAATGAAGTAAAATATTATAAAACCTACATGTTGGTGTAAATAATAAGTTTGTATGATTAAGTCATCACAAAATAATTTAAAGGATAATTATTAGATATTTATATAATAAAAATGTAGAAAGAAATTAATTTAAAGCTTTTAAAAGTTATAGGAAAATGCTTGTATAGGTTTGTAAACTAAATGATGATGCAAATATGCTATTTTGAAAGTATATATGTATTTTAAAAATATGAGGAAAAAATTGGGTATCAACAGGAAGCATCAAAAGTCATTGACACTCCTATTGCCACAGTTACTCGTCTAGACATGGATGAACCTGGTTCCCTTGTAAATCAGACCATGTATAGAGGCATCATAGGGTCACTCTTGTATCTCACTGCAAGTAGACCAGACATTGTGTTCAGTATGGGTATCTATGTAAGGTTTCAATCTAATCCAAAGGAATATCATCCGAAGGCTGCCAAAAGAATATTGAGATATCTCAAAGGAACGCAAGGACCTGGTTCTCTACTATCCCTCAAGAGACAACTTTGATCTTGTTGGGTATGTTGATGCTGATTATGCAGGATATATGGTGGACAGGAAAAGCACGTCTAGAATGGCACATTTTTTGGGTTCTTGTCTCATCTCATGGGGTACAAGGAAGAAAAACTCGGTGGCACTCTCAACTGCAGAAGCAGAATATGTAGCAGATGCTTCTTGCTGTGCTCAATTGTTGTGGATCAAACAACAGTTGGAAGACTTTGGAGTATTCTCTTACTGTGTTCCCCTCTTGTGAGACAATACAAGTGCACTCAACATGGCCAAACATCCAGTACAACATAAGAGAACCAAGCACATTGATATGCGTCACCACTTCCTTAGAGATAATTTTGAAAAAGGGCTCATCTGTATGAAATTTTGCAGCACAGAAGATCAAATTGTAGACATATTCACCAAAGCTTTGAGCAGAGAACATTTGAAAGAAATCGCCTAGCACTAGGGTTGATAAAACCCAACTGAGAACCTGGTCCCTCAATGATTTTCTACGAAAGAAATGTACAGGTAAAATCAGCTAAAAAGTCTAACTCATCTATATACCGTTATAGGTAGACACGCATGATGATTACCGAGCAGCTGATGCAGTGCACGCTAGTAAAAGGGTAAAATCTTACACTTGCAAGATCCGTCAGAAAACCTGGTTCTCCTAACACAGGTTAGTAGTTTCTCTATTCTCTCGTGCACAATTTTGAACGGATGAAATAGTGTCATGTCATCAGTGTGTAAGTTTCTTTTCTTTTCATATTTTGAACCCAAACGTTTCACCCTTTGGTAAGCGAATCGACTCCCAAAATAGTCATCTTTTCTTAATCGGACCCTCATCCATCTAAAATACATCCATCACTGTCACAACTCTTCACATCAAAATTCACAATTTTCTCTCTTCTTTATCTCTTCAAACTACCAATCCCTTCTTTTCAACTCATCACTTCTCACCATGACTGAAAATCAAGAGACCTTGAGTGTTTGAATTAACACTCCCATTGAGTCCTTACCAGTTAATACACCGATGTTAGACTCCTCACTCAACACCACCACTAGCCAAAACCCTAGGGCAGAGTCACCCCCACACCTAGTCTCCTCTCCTACCCAATCGAGTTTTGGTTCTCATCGGAGCCACAAAACCTCGACTCCAAAAAAGTTTGTGGCTACGAGCTCTCCTCCTGCCTCGCCAAAAAAACTGGGTGAAAAGGGTACAGTTGACGAAGAGGAAAATCAGGAAATCTCCAATATTCCTATGGAAGAAGGCTCAAATGCATACCAAACTACTGGTCTTGAGACTGCTTAATCAACAAAGACAGTTCCTAATCTTGAGTCCACATGTAGCACTCTTTCTCATCCATTTTCAATTGGAGTTACAAGAGAAAGAAGCAATAGAAAACATGTTATCTATAGCAGTTGAAGGGGTTATTATTGAAGGGGTTATTATTGAAGGAGGTGAGGATAGGTCTGAGCCCAGGGGAAGAGTCTAATACCTTGGTAGAAGGTAGAGAGCTTGTGCATGTTGAACAATCAGCACAGGACAATACTACTGGGGTACCTAATGAAGAACCTGATCCCTCCTCGGAGGATCCAACTCAGGGGTCCTCTCAAGAGCCCCAGGTCAGTATTGATCCTGCTCTCTCTCCTCATTTTTATGCTAAGCCTCTGTCTGTGGTGGTTCCTGAGATGAGATCTATTTCTGGTGAAGAGAATGGGGATAGTGAAGAGGATTTCGATGATATAGATATTGCTAGATTTTTCTGGGCTAGGCGTAGACCAGTAGCTACTCCAGAGCCAACTCCTAAGCGACCTACTACAAGGTTGCAAAACAAGGAGACTCCTGATTCCGCTCTTAAGAAAAGTCAAGTCAGTCAAAGGAGGAGGAAATTGGTGAAGGATGGGAAGGTTGTGCATGAAACGGTAGTGCATGTTGTCACTGTAGATGATGAAGTGGACGAGGAACCTGGTTCCTTGACTCATAAGCGCTCACAGAAGCACTCTCTCTCCAAGTCTAAAAATAAATCTTCTGTGCGTGTTGAGAGTCCAAATGTTATCTCTAGTGAAAATTTGGTGGAAGAATCTGGTGACAAGATAGTGGAAGAAGGTGGTGAAAAATCTGGTAATGAAGTGATGGAATATTTTGGTGAAAATGTGTCTGCAAAGTCCGTTGAGAAGGGAAAAAATCTCAAGTTTACTGAAAGGAAAATTGATGTAGATGAAGAACCCGGTTCCTCCAAGAAGGCAAAAGTTGATGAGTCCCATAGTGCTGGGAAAGAAAAATTGAGGCATCAGAAAGTACTATGGGGCCGCACATTTGCCCCTGACATTTTGGAGCTGGCCGAGATGCGAAAATTGGTTGAAATTTGTGAATTCCAACAATGGATACACTTTCTTATAAGTGATGCTCCAAAAGTGTATGAGGAAGAAGTAAGGAGCTTCTATGCCGACTTCTTCAAAGTTGAGGATGATCACATCTGCATACTAGTGAATGGGGTTAACATTGTGATGGACTCTGCCTTGTTGGGGTTGATTCTGGGTGTGCCTGATGAAGGGTTGTCATTAATCCAAGGATCCTTCTCTTCCAATTTCAAAAATGCTATTGTTAAGGACAAGGCAATCCAACAGGGGGAACAGGTGCACAAGAAGGCATTCCTTCCAGTGTACCAATTGTTGTTTGAGATGGTGAAGAAAGTGTTGCTTCCCCATGTTGAGAGAAGATCCATTACCTCCAAAGCCAAACTGGTTCTCATGGAAGCTCTGCATGGCTTCACTACCATTAACCTGCCTGGGATTATGATTGAACATATGCAGAAAGTGGCAGAGTTCAAAGATGGTAACCATGGGCAGCCTTATGGGTTCCTTCTCACCAAGGTTTTTGAGTTCTTCAAAGTCCCTCTGGGACAAGCTAAATGGGCACTAGGAAGCAAACTTTCTTAAATACCACTCTCGAAGAATGTTAGTGCATTAATAAGGTTGGAGGAGTTGGAAGCACTTCTACCATCTCTCAGCTGATCAATGCTCAGAACAGTGCTACGGAGGAGATTAGGAAGTTAAAAGCAAGGAATGTTATTCTTGAGGGTCAGCTCAGTCAGCTTCAGGAGGCACCTGGTTGCAGTAGTTCTCAAAGCTCAGAGGTTGCCCATCTGACTAAGGAGAATGTTGAGCTCAAGAAACAAGTGGAGGACCTGAAAGAAAGACTTCTCAATGAGAAAATGTCGACGAATGCCCGAAAGGATCTAGTCCTCAAAACCCTTGCCCCCTTCTCTAAGCCCTCTTCCTCCAGTGCTCCCTAAACAGCGTCCCCTCCTGTGTCAAGTTTTAAGTGTCCGTTTATTATGACTTTTTCTGATGATGTTTTGTGGTTGGTACTTTTTTTTTTAAATTGTGGATGGTTGCTGGCAACATTGAAATTGCTCATGTCGTAAAATCCAAATTGTTTAATGAAAGCTTTTCCCTTTTTGCTGTGTATACATTGCTCTTATGTCTCTGTCTTCTATTATGTTTGTGTGTGCACATGTGGCATAAGTTAACCACGCTGGACTTCTTTTTGCTTTTACTTGATTTTCTTCTTTTTATGATGCCAAAAGGGGGAAGAATATGCATAATTGAATAAATGATGTGCATTAATTGAGGGGGAACACATATTCAAGGGGAATTCAAGGGATAAGAGTTGTCATTTCTGGTTCATTGTTGAATTTTCAATTATAAGTTTGTCATCATCAAAATGGGAAAATTGATAGGTTATAAGTACCTTGTTTTATGTTTTGATGATCTAACAAACTTAATGTCAAGAACCAGATAAGGAACCTGATACACATCTAGTACACATTTTCAAGCATGTGGAATAACAAGACTTAAGCTGGAGATGTTCGTCAGTATTTCAGAAGTTAAAGAATCAACAAGGGGAACATATGGACATCAGTTCCCCTGGTGATCGTACCAATCAACTCTCCAACAGCTGGAAAGTGGCTGCCTGCACATGCAATAATACAACATAGTGCAGCAGTCAACTCCATTGGGAAGGATCTTGTACCCAAGATGCTTACATTATTCAAGTGATGTCATCAATGTTATATTAACATTAAACCAAAGATTAAACATCACTTGAACACTTAGAGAATTTACTCAAGCACTCTCACAGTGATTGATCATCCATCAAGTGATTCTCAAGTGTATCAAGAACAAAGAACAACACTACTACGGACTAGTTCCCCATATCAAGTTATTATATGTCCTTAGTTGAGTTGTACCTTTGTCAAAGTTCTTATTTATAATTCCTGCTTAGATTACTTAGAAGCATTGTGTAGGAAACTCTTTGTAAATCATAAACCCTTGCGTTTGTGTCTTGGCTAGAGTTAGTCGAGTTGTAAAGTATTTGTAATAGAGGTATTACAAAGTGTCTTGTAATAGGATTATTACAAGTTAGTGAAGGATTAAGAAGTTAATTCCAAGGTTACAATAGGTTGTAACCTAAAAGTTTGCTCAGTAGTGAAGTTGAAATCCTACAAGGGTAGGTAGTGGTTTTTAATCCCGTGAGGGGGGAATTTTCCACGTAAAAACTCTTAGTGTCATTTACTTACTTTCGTGTGTGTGTGATCTGTGGAAACTAATAGAGAACCTATTTCTCTGTATAGTTTGGTAGACCCTCGAATTCTATCACACATCATGGACCAGACTACTACGTACAACACCGTCATGGGACGACCATTGATACATCCCATGAAAGTCATCCCCTCCAGCTTATACCAAGTTATTTCCCAACTCTATTGGGGATTTTCAGCATACACGGAGAATAGCGCACATCACGGGAATGCTACTGCATTACCTTAGACAACACGACCTCCCAACAGAAAAAAGATAAAGAAAAAAAGGCGTAGAAATCAACAGGGTCGAGGTCGGAGCAAGATGAGATAGAGGACATCATCAAGGACCCTGACATGGTTGAAGCCGCTGAGTCGACCATATAAGACCTCGACCCCGTTCAGTTGGATCTCAACAACCACATCAAGAAGCCCTATATCGACTGCAAGCTTCGGAACTAGGTAAATTCAGTCAATTCTTAGCAGTTAACGCATATTTGTTTGCTTTCAGCCATGCAGATATGCCGGGCATCCCCAAGGAAATCACCATGCACAAACTAACCATCGATCCATTCCACTCTTCAGTGAGACACGTCAAACGTAAATTCAAATCCACAATTAATGATGCAATGCACGAGGATATGGATAAACTGTTAGAAAATGGTTTCATCAGGGAATCGAAGTACCCCAAGTGGGTCACTAACGTAGTGATGGTAAAAAATGAATAGAAAATAGTAGATGTGCGTGTATTTCACAGATTTGAACAAAGCATGCCCGAAGGATTCATTCCCATTGCCACATATCGACCAACTCATCGACACAACGGTTGAGAATGAGCTACTGAGTTTCTTGGACGCTTACTCAAGCTATAATCAGATCCTTATGGAAGAAGAAGACCAGGAAAAAACCACATTCGTCACACACCGAGGAATATATTGCTACATGGTCATGCATTTTGGACTAAAGAACGCAGGAGCTACTTATCAAAGGTTGGTGACAAAGATGTTCAAAGATCAGCTTGGCAAAATGATGGAGGTATATATAGATGACATGCTGGTCAAGTCCAAAAGGAGAGAAAACCACATCGATCATTTTAAATAAACTTTTGACATACTTAAACGGCGCGGAATGAAGCGGAACCTGGAGAAATGCGCATTCGGTATAACCTCGGGAAAGTTCTTAGGTTTTCCGGTATCATAACGAGGGATCGAGGTCAACCTAGACCAAATCAATCCTATTGAGGGGATACCAAAACTCTTGACCACCAAAAAACAAGTCCAAAGATTGACCGATAGCATCGCTGCCCTATCAAGGTTCATCTCGCGATCGTCGGATAGGTTCCATAAATTCTTTGGCGTACTCAATAAAGACAACAACCTCGAATGGACTTCCGACTGCGTCCAGGCTTTGCGAGAACTAAAGGCATACCTGTCATCTCCGCGCTTGTGTTCAAAACCCGAATCAGGGAACCATCTCTTCGTCTATCTGCCGTAATCGAGGTAGTTGTAAGCACAGTCTTAATTCGAGAAAACAAAGGTACGAAATATCCCATCTATTACATTAGCAAAAAACTCGTCGACGGGAAGACGAGGTACCGACACCTTGAAAAATTGGCCTTGGCCTTAGTCGTAGCTTCATGGAAGCTTAGACCATATTTCTAATGTCACCCTATCTCGGTCGTCACAACCTTCCCCCTCAAAAGCATTTTACATAAATTCGAACTCTCAAGAAGGCTGCAAATGGGCCATCGAGCAGTACTCGCCGACTTCAAAGGTTCTGTACTGAGACTAGTACTCGAAGTCCTAACAGGAAAAGTGATCCGCCAGTCTATAAGGTGCCAGATATGACTAACAATGAGGCCAAGTATGAGGCCGTAATTGGAGGTTTAAGACTAGCACTCAAATATAAAGAAAAACGGTTGAAACATTGTTGCGATTCCCATATCGTAGTCAACCAAGTCATAGGAACTTTAGAAATCAAGGAACAAAGATTGCAAAAATACCAGACCGAAATTTGTGAGCTACTACATGATTTCGACAAATTTCATCACGATCAAATCCCACGAACACAGAATGTTGAGGCAGATGGCCTTGCCAAGCTAGCCGCAGCCACCAAAAGCATCACTATCGGCGTCAATAACGTGATCCATCTCCTCAATTCATCACTAGACCAAATCGAGGTAGGAACCATAAACTTAACTTGGTACGGGCGCAATCGTATTGTCACATATTTGTAGGATTTCACACTCCCTGGCAACAAAAAAGAGGCCGAGAAACTAAGAATGCAAGCGTCCAGGTACAACATCCTCCACAGCGACCTATACAAAAGGATCTACAGCGGCCCTCTGGTAAATTGCTTGGGCCCGAACCAAACTCAGCGTGTCCTTGAAGAAGTCCATGAAGACCATTGTGGAGCTCACTTCGACAACCGAGCATTGGTCAAGTGCCTCATACGGGTAGGATATTACTGGCCCACCATGAAAAAGGATGCCGCAGACTTCGTAAGGAGATGCGAGCAGTGCCAAAAGTACGCCCCAATGATTCACCAAACACGCAAACATCTCCACTCAGTCACGTCCCCTTGGTCGTTCATCAAATGGGGAGCAGACATTGTGGGCCCCCTACCAGCAAGCCGAGGTAATGTATGATTCTTTGATCTTAACTAACTATTTCTCTAAGTGGGTGGAAGCAGGAGCATTCCTCCAAATACGGGAACAGGAAGTAATCACCTTTATATGGAGAAATATCATCTACCAATTCGGCCTTGCCAAAGAAATCAGTTGCGACAACGACCCTAGTTCACAGGAAAAAAAAACAACTGAATTCTTCGAGAAATGGCACATCAAGAGGATACTTTCGAACCCGTATCACCCCACTGGTAACAGACAAGTAGAGTCCTCCAACAAGTCAATACTAAACATCATGAAAAAGAATCTCAAAGACGCCACTGTGGCCGAAAATACTACTAGAAGTATTGTAGGTCGACTGAACAACTCCGAAAACAAGCACAGGAGAGACACCCTACTCTTTGGTCTACAGGACCGAGGCAGTACGTAATACCAGTCGAATTCGGAGAACCCAGCCTAAGGTACTAACATGAGAGCGGCACGAGAAACATCGTTAGTAGAAGGAAAGATCTCGATGAAGTCGACGGACGAAGAGACATGGCCTACATAAGAATGGTCACCTTAAAACAACAGGCAGAACGCTATTACAACAAGAAGCAAAGGCCAGGCCGCTCAAAACCAGGACTACATACTGAAAGCTAAAACTCAAGCGAGCAGAGATCCCAGAGAAGGCAAGCTGGGAACAAATTGGGATGGTCCATATAAAATCACAGCTGAAGCAAACAAGGGTTCATTCCAATTAGAGGCAATAGAAGGAAAGCTACTACCAAACAATTGGAATATCATCCACCTTAAATACTTCAACTTCTGAGAGAAAAAGCGTCCCCCAAGCCGTACTCTTTTTTCCCTCACTCGAGTTTTGTCCCATTGGGTTTTCTCAAGGAGGTTTTTAACAAGGCGACGAAGGGAACGTTTCAAATCGAAGTACGTGAAGGTAGGGTTGTGGTTACTATTTCATTGCTCGACCCCTCAATATTCTCTAGATCGGCCAATGAAGGGACTAGATAGACCTGGACTGAGACTGGAACACCAGCCAACACCCAAAAAAATTGTAAATTTCTCCAAACATGTAACCAAAACAAAAGTGTCAAGGAAATAAGCTTTACGCTTATCATCACATCTTTCTCGCATTTAGGTTATGCTCGACCCTGCTCGAATAAACACGTATCAGCCCTCGGCCGCAACTTAATGAAAGTTTATGTTCGACCCCGCTCAACCAAACACCTACCGGCCCTCGGCCTCAACTTAATGAAACGTTATGTTCGATGTCGCTCGAACAAACACCTACCGGCCCTCATCCGCAACTTAATGAAAGATTAGTTCGATCCCGCTCGAACAAACACTTACTGGCCCTCGGCTGTAATTTAATGAAAGGTCATGTTCGAACTCGCTCGAACAAACACCTACCGGCCCTCGGTCGCAATCTAATGAAAGATTATGTTTGACCTCACTCGAGCAAACTCCTATCGACCCTCGGCCACACTCCAACAAAGAAACAAAATATACATAAGTACAGAAAATAAATCGCAGTAAAAGAAGAATATGCAAGGAAACACTCTAACATTTCATATACTTAAAGAAGTTGTTTACAATAGGCTTGTGAAGATACCAACAGAAACATACACAAATAGAAATCAAAAGAGAACTACTGGCCACCATCATCACGGGCTTCAACATCCCCGCCGACTTGGTCCTCAACAGCATCGCCTCCTTGGCCATCAGCACCCTCACCATCACCACCTTCACCCTTAAGATATGCAACATCATACCAAGCATTCTCATCAAGCCGATCCACACCCTCGTCCCCCTCGTCATCAGTGGCCTCAGGCATGGCGGGATCATATTCACACGCGACTCGAGCTTCACGAGCCTTAACACGAACTTCTTTGAGGGCGACCGCATAAACGAATCCCACCTTATGCAAATCTTGAAATGCATCCAACTGAGCCTCGGCGTGAATTTATTCCTTATATAAGTCTCGAGGAACGTTGGGAAAATCTGAAGTACGAGAAGAAGATGGTTGTGGAAGCAATTAGGTCTTCTCAGCTTCCAAAGCGGCTACCCGATCATAGAGGATGGAGTTATCCTTCTCCGGCTCTTTGATCCTCTCCTCTAGTCGATCTTCTTTAACTTTCATCGTGGACTGGTCAATCTCCCGCTCGGCCCGAAGGGTCCTATTCGCCAACTCTAGCCTCTCTGATTTCCTCTGAGCCTCCAAACGGGAAGCTTCTGCCTTCTCAAGCTCACTCTACTTTTCAGTGACTTCACCATTAAGGACCTCCAGCTGAAGTCGACATTCTTCCAATTGCCCATGCAGCTCGACCACATATGCTTGAAGGTCACTGCATTGGGCCTCCACGCCATGCTGACCTCAAGCTCCTCTTACCTACTCCTTAACGTCCCCTCAAGGAAGCTACACTTCTCGGTGAATTTCACCAGTTCATCTTCCTTCTCCTTCAACTCATCATGAAGGGCTTGCATATTTCCGCCCTCACGAAATCGCCTGCGAAACTCCCGGTACTTGTCGCGATACTCAAAGTATTTGTTTTTCAACCTCACAAGTATTTCTCTACGCTTCTCCTCCCTTCGGACTCTCTCAATCTCCAAAATCACCATCTGCAATCACAAAAAGAAAAGGAAGCAAGTCAAAAACGAAAACGCCCCTGCTAACAAAGACAATAAAGAGGAGAAGGACAAAACACCAAGCACTCACCCTAAGAGCAAGACCGACAATGCTCCTCGACAAAGTGACATCGTCCAATTCTTTGAGGGTCTTCCCCTTTATTTCGGAGCAAAGAGGGTCGAGGTAATGAACTACGTTCTCGTGTTCTTCAGAAAGTCACGATCCATAGGGATCACAATGTTCCTCGTAGACCCTCCAACCTTATCTCAAGATGGGTAAATCTTTCCTCAGCCATCTTTAGATCGTTTGCATCGACATTTGAACCTGACTCATCGCCTTCCTTGGCAACGTCTTTACCTCTCTCGTTGGCCGGCAAGGGAGTATGAGCAGCTGGTTGGGAAGTCGATGCCTCCTCTTGCCTCAAAGTATCGAGAACGTCAACAGCCGATCCTTCCGCCTCCGCCACCATAGAAGGGAGAGGCATATCCACGTTGGTTTCCGCGAACCTTAGAATCTCGGACCTCGGCTCGATATCATCTCCAATGACAACAGTCACCGTCTCGCACAGTAAAAAATCACCCGCCATTAAGTCAACGGCCCAGGCGACCCTGTTGTCGGCAACTACAGATCTCTTCTTACGGGGTATCAAATCCCCCTCACCTTGCACAAGTTTATCGTCTTCATCTATAAGATGGTATAATGAAGAGGTTGAGGTCTCTGTGGCCAAAGTCCCCTCGTCCGAGGAAGGAGCAAGATTGGACGCCGCAACAAAAGGGATTGAGGCCTAAGGAAAAATAGCCACATTCGAGGATTGAGCAAAAATCAAGGGTGCAACAGCCTTTCTTTCTCGGATGAGGGGGCGGGAGATCTCGATCTCCTCGAAGATCCCCCGGCCAAAGCTAGGAAGAACACAGGGAAAGAGGAATATCGGCAAAGTAAACAAAAAGGAAAGGAACTAAGACTCATTTAATAAAAGGGACTTACCAGCTGAAGGGAGATCAGGTGCAAACCTCTTGAAGAAGCTCGACCACTCACGGATCCCCACGATGTGAGGGAGGAGCCAACCAACCCAGTCGCAAATGTCTTCGAACAAAGGAGGATGTGAGATCTTGGCTGCACGAAAAAAGGACCAGAAGTCAAAGCCCACAACCAAGTAAGGGAGAAAAGTCAGACACTTACAAACAAGGAAACTAGGTACTTACGATTACAATTCCAAACCTCAGGAAAACCGTCAACGTTGGCCACCACGTCTTCAGTTCTGACGTAGAAGTAGCTTAACCAAAATTGACGGTTATCTTTTTCGTCCATCTTCACCACCAAGCACTTGCCTTCTCGGTGGTGAAGGTTCAACATCGCCCCCCTATAAAAGTTAGGGGCGAACATGTGTATTAAATGCTAAAGTGTGAGTTTGACCTCGGCTAGCTCGGCAAATTTGGTGAGCATCCTTATTATTTTGTAAATGTATGGCGCGAGCTGGGCTGGGCAAACGCCATAATCATGGCAAAATTCCTCCGCCAACAGAAGGAGAGAGAGAGTATAGCCGACTTGGAAGGGGTAGGCGTAGAAGGTGCAGTATCCAGTGCGATGGACCTGCACCGTATCCCACCCAGCCAAGATTAATTCAAGGTGATCGGGAATGCCAAACTTAGCCCTAAGCTCTCCCAATTACTTCTCCATCATCACCGACCGAAAGATTCCAGGGTTAGCGTCAGGTGATTTTGAGAAAACAGACCTGGTGTCAGGATTGCGAGGAACTATCTCCTCCACCAAAGGGAATCCTCCATCCTCAATGGCAGCAGGAGCATTCCCCTCGTGTGAGGGAAACACCATCGCTAAAGGGACCGCATCACTTCCCTCGCTAGATTCGGAAGGTATGTTAGTCATGTTTTAATAGAATAAAGAGAAGTATCAAATAATGAAGAATTAAGAACGATAGAAACCACTGGAACAGTGAAAAGAAGTGTCAAGCCAGAGAAAAGAAAGAAAGAGATATGGTGTTTCGAAGTAGAAAGCTTGAAACATCAAAATCACACACTAAAATCTCTATTTATAAGAACATAGGCACCAGAACCGAAACGATTCATCATTACTGGTACCGTAACCGAAGTGATAGGTTCAATATAAGGACACACGCGAAATGAAGCAGCGCATCGGGAATATGCATCATAATGACGCTCGACGTCATAACGTCATTCTAATTCGTGGGCAGCCAACCTCCAACAAACCGATCGGGAAAATCAAGGCGTTTTAAAATAAGCGGCTCGTGTAGGGCCACGTAGCTAGTTTGCTATGACCACAACGACCTTCATGACTCGTCCTAATGTCTCGATCACAACGAGCAAAATCCGCTCATCGACTCCGCCTGAAGCTGGCCTCAATAAGCGGAGGGACTAACTGTATGGGTCAAAATCTGCCTTTAGAATATTTAAGCCAAGATAATAATAAGGAAAGAGTTCCCAAGACGTCGTTTGTCGAGAAGTACCAAGGAGCAGAAAACCAGTGGTCAAAGATTCGACAAGAGACGTTATCAACAAGAGTCGTAGTCGAGGTGTCAACAAGGGACGAGGTCGACGATGAGTTGTAACGGCTAGTTTTCTAGATAGGATATTAAAGAGAATATTCTAGTGAATATTCTCTGCACTTGTACTATTAGGGTTTTTTAAGAACATGTCACATATAAATAGGAAAAAGAGACAATAATAGGGGCATGTGATATTCATTTGTCAAGAACACAATTTGACTAAAAGATTTGTCTCTTCTCTTGATAAGATACAAACACCACTTTTTCACTGAGATTCTTATCCATGCTTTTCCATCAGATCCGAGAATAACTCGAATATTCAAGGATTTGTCTATCATTCATCATTATCAGGAAGAACATCCACCTATTCCATCCTTTATTGGGTGAATCATTCCTCCTATTTACTTAAATGTCATTTATCGTTGCTCATTACTATTAAATGTTGTATTTTTTTTCCTGATTTCTAGAACGTTTATCACATATTATTATCAATGGATATTATTTTTAGTTAAGATTTATTGCTCATTATTATGCGACATTTATTGTTTTTTTAACAACCCTATCTAAGGATATTATTGTTAGTTAAAATTAATCCTTATTCACATAAATTTAATTATTTGAACCAAGATCTGCATCTTTTGGTCAAACATTATTGACTTAGCATTCTACCAATTTTACTTAAGCGTCAACCATCCGCTCAATTTCGTCGTTTTCGTGTTGATTGTTGTGTTTTAACACATGCAAATAGTTACACTACTAGAAATTTGCTAATTAGCGACCACAAAAAGCGGTCAAAGTTGGTCTCTTATCTCAATACACCTACCAAAACGCGTCCAAACAAGCTTGGTCGATATATTGGTGGTCCGTTTACCTTAGCGACCAAAGTTGGTCGCTAAAGTAAAAGGATCAAATTTTCAGTGTAAACAAAATAGAGACCAACTTTGGTCGATATAATATTTTAATAATATAAATTTACCGACCAAAGTTGGTCTGTAAATATTTTATGATATTTTTTTAATTATTAAAATTTAAATATTAGCGACCAACGTTGGGCTCTAAATTAAAATATATATTATTTTTAAAAATATATATTTAAGAATCTGGGTTCATAAGCGACCAACTTTGGTCGCTTATTTTCAAGTTTTTAATTTTTTTTGTACATTAGCGACCAAGGTTGGGCGTTAATTTCCAGGATATTATTTTTTAATAAATTAGCAACCATCTTCGGTCGCTTATTTTAAAATTTGGGTTCATTAGGGACCAAAGTCGGTCGCCAATGTTTAATTTCTTAATTTGTTTTAGATAAAAGCGACCAACCTTGGTCGCTAATGTCCAGAAATTTTTTTTATAGGTAAGCGACCAACTTTGGTCGCTTTTCTGGGTAATAGTTTTGGCATAAAATGCCTGTTTTGGCAGCTACACCACCTGCCAGCATACCATAATCCCTAAATAACAATATTCAACACATACAATACAATTTCAATACCAAAATATCCACAACAACCCAACAACAACAACAACAACAACAACAGCAACAACAGCAACAACAACAACAACAACAACAATAACACAACAAAAATAACACAATTCAAAAAACACATTAAAACCAATAAATTAAAGTTCAATAGAACTAACAAATTAAACTAACAATACTAAGTTAACGCTTATTACAACTAGTTCAAAATCGGTTCTATTTATCTAGTTCAAAGTATATAAAAGTCAAGGATTGTTTTGTAAAACATCATTATCATCACCGTCATTATCATCACCGTCAGATGAACTTTCATCTACAAGAAGGTATATAGAATGGTCTACTTGTCGAGGACGGGAAGAACGATCACGGGGAGGACGAGAGGAACAAGCACGGGGAGGACGGAAGGAATGCTCACCTTCAAGTCGAGCCTCTGGCGATGACTCACGAGATCGGAGAATCGGAAAAGCTCCAGAATCTAGGAGAATTTTGAGATGAGCTTACATGTCATGGTACTGCGCTTGCATGCCAAGGTACTGAGCATCTCTAAGCTTTTCTCTTTCCTTGGTTGCGTCTAGCTTGGATGTGAGCTTTGTCACAGTCTCCCGCATAGGCGGAGAGGCTCTCCCCATGAAGTTGCTCGCCTTGCGAGGAAGTCCCTATTCCTTGCATTCCACACTTATAGCTATGGAATTTCTTAGTAGGAAGCCCGTATACCTTCCCCCATTTTGGACCGCCAGCAGCCTCCATCCATATTCTTTCAGCATCCTTGTCCGAAGGTTGGATTGGCTCGCCCGACTCATTAGGTGGCTGACTGCGTATGAATTCCTCCACGTCAGTTGTAGAGCGATCCTATAAGAAAAATTACATTGAATTAGTATTTCAAAATTTATATAAAAGTAAATCAAAATACTTAATGAAAAGTGAAAACTTACATGTACAGCCAAGACTCGTCCCTCGACCCACCTTTCTAGATCCGTCTCTTTCTTCTTCTTTACAATATGAGTCTCCTTGAATAGCTCATCTTGGTTCACGCCCCAACTTCTTTTCCTGAAAACTCATAAATTTTAGTTAATAAACAGAATAGATATACTTTGAAAATTAAAATAAATTAAGTAATTACGTACGTATATTATTTTTATTGTCCCTAGGTTGATCGCACCTCCAGTATGCAAGGAGCCTCCCTTCTCGGATGCGCGAGCTTTCTTTCCTTTTTTGCTCTTCTCTAAGAACTTTGCGGTAAGCCATTGCCTTTGCAAATCCTCCCATAAATTTTGAAGCAACCATTCAGGCTTCTGGTTCAACTGCCTAGCTTTGGAGAAAAACTATGCGACAACCGCTTGCGAGCTTTGTGATTAAAATTTGCAGCCACTTCCGCGCTAGAACGGTCTTCCCATACACACTTGCTCTGTATTTCAAAAGTTAAATATTATATGGAAATATCATAAATATAAATAATTATACTGCTTAAAAGAACATTTATACCTTAAATTGATTGAAAATTTGCTCCTTCAGCGAGAATGGGAATTCACTCCAAGTCGCATAAGGGCCATCATAAAGATTTCTGGTGGCTTTGGTGATTATCCTCGTAGTAATATTACTCGGGATGAACCTCCAATTTAACAAAAAACACATTAATATCCTATTGTACAAACTGTACAAAACAATAAACATAAAAATAACAAATAACTCTTACCCATCACCCTCAGGGACTATGATGATCCTGCCATATTGATCATAATGCACCTTCTCGTCATCATCAGCATCACCGTCCGAAGCATGTATATCAGAGGCATGTGTGGAAGGTGTAGGGGGGTTAGAGCTACTATCTCGCAGGCGAAGGCCTGAAATAGATGGAGTCGCTGATGAAGATAGCTACGATCTCTGTGACTACGACATAGTTGGTTGGACCGCAAGTGGTTGTGACACTGATGGTTGTGACCCGAGTGGTTGTGACATGGATGGATGTGATCCATATGGATGTGACATGGATCGATGCGATCCATGCGATGCAAATGGCTGCGATCCACGTGGTCGTGAGGCAGCTGGACTGTATGTTGGATGTATAGTCCTATGGCCCTGTGATGAAAGACCTGGTGTCTGCACGAAGGTCTAGGGCTCGTGATGCTGTGGCAAATCAGAATAGCCCTGGGGTGGAGGATAATACATAGGCACAGGCATAGGAATCTCTGAAGAGGGTGGAAAAGATGGAGTATTATCTTCTACCCTCCTATTTCCCTTCCTAGCCTTTTCTCGACCCCGAGAACCAGTAGGGTCATTGTTACCTCGACCCTTTCCTGTCATATGCATAATATAATACATATTTAGATTGAAACATATAAGAAACTATCTATAAAATGAGAGTTATTAAAGAAACCAACTTTTTAAATCTCATCGACGTATTGTTCCTCGTCCGAGAATTCTTCTTCCTCACTAGTTTGAGCTTCATCAGTTGATTCTTCTTCCTCATTTTCTATAATTGTTACTTCATTTATATCAACTTCTTCCAATATGTGTTCAGGATGTTCCAAATCATTTTCTAAAAGTTCGTCCACTATTTGGTGAACAGTGGAGATATCGTTTGGATATGCAACATCTAACACATTCTCGACTTCCACTTTACCTACAAGCTTAGTTTTTAATACAACCCACCAGNCAATTATGAAAGGATCATAGCGATCATACTCCCTCGTATGATTAACCTCAATTATGTTGTATTGGTTGTGTACTCTTGTACCTCTTGTTGGATTTGGGTCAATCCACTTGCATCTAAAGAGTATCAATTTCTTATATGGCCAACCTGTATATTGTAGTTCTATTATTTCTTTGAGCACACCATAATAATCAATATCTCCAACTTGGTTGCCATCACCACCTTGAACCCACACCCCGCTGTTGTTGCTATTTTTATTTTTAGAGCAATCCTCTGTATGAAACTTATAACCATTCACAACGTACTTAGACATTGTTGTGACCTGAAGCCCAGGTCCCTAAGATATATCTTTCAGAAATTGATTTACACCATTATTTGGATCATTTACCTACATATTTTTAAAAAAACTCATAAGTTAGCATAACTTCCAAACATTGTTTACCTACATAGCGTTAGAATATTATAAGGATAAACTTACAAATTGTTTGAACCACGTATCAAATCTCGTATATACAGCATCATGGCCAAATTGAATCACGAAGTGACTGTGACACATCAAATATTTTTAGTAGTTGCATTGAGATGTAATCACAGTAAATTTTATATTTTGATAACTACTAAATCAATACTTACTTGAGAAATGGTACAACTTCGGGACAATTTAGCAACACATGAAGTGTAGCTGACTTGTACTCCATATCATTCAAACTTCTCTTTCTGACATCCTTAGAACATCGGCCTGGTTGATTGAATATGGACATAGGCAGATATAATGGATCATTCACACATTGGACCGTGTGCCTATTGGGCCTATTCCTAGCACATGACACATTACTCTCAAAATAATAAGAACAAAAATGAGCAGTTTCCTGTAACGACTCGATCGGTCATTTTGAGCCCTAGCACGTCGTTCAGCAGTTCGAGGCCATGAGCAGCTTCATTCCATATATTATGATTTGTAGGTGTGGTCAGAATTGAATTTCGGGAAGTTTAGAGTCAATTTGGAAAGAAAATTCTCATTTCAAAAGCCTTAAGTTGCAAGAATCGACTAAGATTAGATTTTTGAGTAAATGACCTCAGAATCAGGATTTGAAGGTTCCAGCAGGTTCGTATGATGATTTCGGACTTAGGCGTATGTCCGGATCGGGTTTTGGATAAACCGAGAGTGTTTCGGCGCATATTGCGGAAGTCAGCATTTTAGAAGAAATTTCATAAGTCTTGGTTGAAGTGTATTTAGTGATATTGATTTCTGTTTGGGATTTCGAGTGTGGGAATAGCTCTGTATGGTGATTCTGAAGTTGAGAGCACGATCATAAGTGAATTCGGAGGTCCGTAGGTTATTTTCAAGTCATTTGGCTAAAGATAGAAATTTGAAGATTTTTGAGAAATCCGACCGGAAGTGAAAATTTTGATATCATGTTGGAATGCAATTCCGAAAGTTAGAGCAGGTCTGTAATGTTGAATATGACTTGTGTGCAAAATTTGGGATCAATCGGACGTGATTTGATAGGTTTCGGAATCGAAGATAGAAGTTTGAAATTTCAAAGTTCCTAAAGTTTGAATTGGAATGCGATTCCTGGTTTCGGCATTGTTTGATGTGATTTGAGGCCTCAATCAAGTCCATGGGATGTTATGGGACTGAGTCGTGTAATTGGAAGGGGTCTCAGGGGCCTCGGGTGTGTTTCGAGGTAATTTCGGATCATTTTTTTCCCTGTTTTGCTGTTGTTGTTTTCTGGAGTCCTTGGTGTGCATTGCGATCGCATCCAGAGGAGTGCGATTGCGAAGAAGGAAAATTGGAGTGATGGAATTTGGCTTATGCGATCGCATGGAGGGGAGTGAGATCTCATAGGAGAAAATTGGAAGCTGCTGGATTTTGGCCTATGCGATCGCAGGAGATAGTATGCAATCGCACTGAGCATTATATTAGGCTGTTGGATTTTGGCTTATGCGATCGCGGGGTTGTGTGTGCGATCGCATAGAGCATGTTGGGAGGCTGCTTCTTCTTTGGTCTATGTGAACGCAGGAGTCATAGTGCAATTGCACAAAAGGAATCAGGGTGGCAGCAAGGTTGGCCTATGCGATCGCGAAGGATGTCATGCAATCGCATAGGAGGAGCACCTGGGCATATTGTTTTAAAAACGAGTTTTGGCCCATTTCTTTCATGTGGCTTGGACGATTTTGGAGAGATCAAGGAGGTAATTTCTCCAAGCAACACTAGGTAAGTGATTTCTTCCTATTTTTGAGTTAAATATGTTATCTTACATGGATTTAGACATGGAAAATTAGTATAAATTTGGGATTTTTAGGGAAAGACCTAGAATTTGGAATTTTGGACTTTTACCATGAATTTAAGCATGAAAATTAGAGTAAATTGTATATTGGAGTTAGTAAAGCTATGGGTAGAATTTATATTCAAAAAATTTCGGAATCCGGGCGCGTGGGCCCGAGGGCAATTTGGTCAACTTTCCGATCGGAATTAGGAATTTATATGAATTTAATTGTAATAAGTATTAGAATATATTTTCATTGGTTTGCCCATTATTTGGATAGTTTTGGGGCTTTGTGCATCAATTTGAGTGGTCGAAAGGGCTTGGAGGTCGGTTGTGAATCTTCGGAGCGAGGTAAGTCTCCTTTCTAACCTTGTGAGGGGGAATTGTCCCCATAGGTGAACTAATTAAATATATTCTACTATTTTTAGGGGCTACGTATGCACGAAGTGACGGGAGTTCGTGCGTAGCTACATTATGCTCATGTCCGGGTAGTCTAGGACCCGAAAGCATGTTTTATTTGTCGTACTTGTATCTTTGCTGACGAATTTCAAAATGTTTAACCCTTATCGAACTTGACAAATGAATTTCTAGAAAAAAGAAGATTTAAATACTGCTTGTGACCATTAAAAGCGAAATTGTCATTTCTTGGGTAATCTTTTCCCGATATAGATGGGATGGACTGTTTGAATGTGTACGCTTACGTGTGACCGCTTCGCAATTTATATTTTGCGAGCAGGGTGATTCATTTCCACCACTCTTATGGGATTGGGTCGTTCACCTCGACAGGATTTATGTACCACTCTTATGGGATCGGGTCGTTTGCCTGTAGGAATTATGTACCACACTCTCATGGGAGCGGGCCGTATGCCACGGCAGGTTAATAGCTGCATCTATGGTTCGCGTTGTTCGACCCTTCGGCAGTGCACAATTTACTTTTATGTTGGATCGGTCCATTCGCCTCGGCGTTATATTCGACCCTTCCCCATGGAATCGTGCGAAATATTTGGCAAAAAGCCAGTTCATCTAAGGGTTTTTCCCCCTGATTTGGATTATGAAAACCTCTTTGATGGAATCCACTATATTTATTTATATGCTTCGGTTACGGAGGGAACTTGATAGTAGAGAGTTGAGTAAATTGTAAAGAGGGAAATTGTACCACGTAATCTATACTTGTATGTCTTATGTATTTACAGTGCGTTATATTAATTCATTTCTTTAGTGCACTTGATATTAATTTGACCTCTAGTAAGTGTCAAAGTCGACCTCTCGTCACTACCTCTTCGAGGTTAGGCGGGGTAGTTACTGAGTACACGTTGTTTTCGTACTCATGCTACACTTGTTGGGCATTTTTATTGCACAGGTACATTCATAGCTAGTGGCCCTACTTGACTCAGTGATGTGGCTGACCTGGAGACTTAGACGAGCTGCACCATCCGGAGACGACCTGCAGCCGGCAGAGTCTTCCTCAGATGTATTGTATTTTACTTTAAATCCCTTGTCCAGTTTGTATTCCGGACAAGTATTGTAGTACATGTAAAATTCCTAGAAAATTTGCACATGCACTTGTGACACCAGGTTCTGGGATAATTATGGGATTTATTCACTATTTAAATTTGTTAAGATATTATTGTTTACTCAGTGGAGGTTCGCTATTTATTATTTAAGAAAATGAAAAAGGAATG
The DNA here is from genome assembly GCA_005239525.1 of Nicotiana knightiana. Classification (NCBI taxonomy): domain Eukaryota; kingdom Viridiplantae; phylum Streptophyta; class Magnoliopsida; order Solanales; family Solanaceae; genus Nicotiana; species Nicotiana knightiana. The sequence goes on along the minus strand of ML407041.1, from coordinate 3,424 downwards.
ACTTCGAGAATTTTAAAATAAAGATTTTCTCTAATTATTAAGTGTTGGATTGCCTGACAGTGGGGTCCGGCACCATCACGACCTTAATGGATTTTTGGGTCGTGACAACGTGATATCATAGCACTAGGTTCCCTTAGGTCTCACGAGTCATGAGCAAGTCTATTAGAGTCTTGCGGATCGGTACGGAGACGTCTATACTTATCTTCGAGAGGCTACAGGGCTGTTAGGAGTACTTCACTTCTTGATTCCTTATTGTGCGTTTTGATTCCTTTGAGGCTTATGCCTACGTTTCTTCTCACTCAATCTTACTCGTTGCGAAGCGCTTGCTATAATCGAGAATTTGAGGAATTGTAATGGTACTACAGATATGGTGCGTGAGGTTTTTCCATGCACAGTTGGTTGGGGCTATTGTCGTTGCTCTTCGGGAGGATAATATGTTGTTTCATCTCAGTAGCTGTGTTACTGAGGGCTCTGAGGCCATGATCAGGTTTTTATGGTGATTAGGATTGGTCACCGCACAGTATTGACGTGGTGATAGGAAGTTTTCCCAGGTGTTGGGACAATGAATGACTCGAAAAGAGGTCTTCTCAGAGCATGATTTTGAGATTTCAGTATTTTAGTTCCGGCGGAGGAAAGGCAATTGAATTATGAATGCTCAATTTGGGTTGAAAGAATAATAAGACTTGGTGTTTTCAAGCAAGGAGGAATATTCATCTGTGATGTGGCCTCGCTGTTTTTGATCGAAAGAAGGTGTTGAGTTCGTCAGTGCTATGGTTTCTTCGGTGGCATTGGGTCAGAGTGTTGTGAAGCAATATTGAAGAAGCGGTTGTCAGAGGTCGTGGTGTGCGGTGGTTCAGTATTGAACAAGTATTTCTAATAAAGGTGGCTCAAGAAAGATGATCTTCGGAAGGGTTTGGAGTTGTGGTGATCTGTTGGTTTAAGTGCTACAAAGATAGTTATTGCCTAAGGCAACGGCTGGGCAGCAAGGGATAAGGAAGGACACGTGGGAAGTGTCAGGTGAGGGTTAAATTTCTAGGAGGCCAGGTGTAAAAAGCGGAAGTCGAGAAGTTGCTTAGAGGGGGAGTTCGACCAAAATGGGAGAGTGGCAGCGTAGCATATGAGTTCTGTGGTAAGATAGTTGCGCATCTTAAGGAGAATTTTGGAGTGATTTGAGAATTTTAGTGGATGGCGATTGGGTCCATGGGCTTAAATTTAAATATTGGCTATTGCGACAAGGGATGGAATGCAACAGGAAGGAGTTGCGTGGTATGAAGAAGGATGCAATATATCTTTGAATTGGAAGATATGGTCACACATTTAGTAGATGTCCATAAAGGACTGAGTGGACTGGTGCAGTTGGTGAATGAGAACGGGATTAGGATGGGGTATTGATGTCATAGAGATTGTGCAGTACATCGTCGTTGGAAGGTGTCAATTGGTAATTTCCATAGGAGGGTTATCTCCTGTGAGCAGGTTAGGGTCGTGTGGTTGGAAATGTTTTAGCAAGGAATTCTAGTGGTTATTCGGTGGGTGGCCGAATATGAAAGTGATGCTAGAGAATTAGAGTATTCATGGAATGTTGACTGGAGATTTTAGAAGAATTTGACGGGTTGGTTGAGCAAGATCATGCCAGCAATGAAAAAAAAAAGAGAATTTCGGTGGGGTCTAGAGTGGTGCAAGGAGCAGCTTCACGCTAAGTGGGAGAGTCCCACCGCCTGCGATTGGGTTGCACGATTATTTTCTCATGGGGTTGCGGATTGTCAGCGTATTGGCAAGTTATTGCAGCTAAGGCGAAAGGAGTAGAATAGTAATTGAGCATGGGATTTGATAAAGGTGTGCAAGGGCTGGCTTATTGAATCAGGTTTAGGCTTTGGAAAGATTCAGGATTTATGCTTAGTATAGAGGTAATTTACAAGTGAAGGGATTCAGTCGGGTGCTTTATCAAGATGGGTGTTCAGGTGCCAGCGAAGCCGTATAGTTGATTATACACGGGACCAATTCAGAGTGGGTGACTCTCAATAATGGTTCCAATGGATTCAAAGGTTAGAAGGCGGTGTCCAAGGATTTCAAGCCCACAGTATGGTTAAGAATTGAGTTTTTGCAGCAGAATTATGGGAAAGAGAAAATGGTTGGAGTGTTCTATGTTATCTTCGGCGTGTAGAGTAGCGTTGGGGTTCATAAAAAGAAGAAAATGACTTCGGGTTCATGGAAGGGTTATCGGAATGGTTATACGGGTCAAATATGTGAATATGCGTGCAAGGAGGGCATGAAACAGTTCATGGGTCTGGAAACGAATAGTCTCGTGGAATGGAGTCACTCAAGGTGAGTGCAAATTGAGTTGCTATGTGTTTATTGGGGTTATCATTATTCCTTCGGTGAGTGCGAATTGAATTGAGGTGCGTAAAAGGTTTCTATGTGATGAAGTGTTCACCCTATTAGTGGTTCAGGAGTTATGATGAAATTCTTGTGTTATCTCATATTGGCATGTTAGGTGCGGTAAGCAGTATGTAACTGGAAGTAAGGATCAAGGTTGCGGTTCGGTGTTGACGAAGATGTCATGAGCTCGGATGAGCAAGAAAAAGGGATTTGAATGTTTAGAGTAAGCTGGTGTTGTCTTTAGTGTCACCTGGGATCGGTGTTTGGTGGAAGAAGTTTTGCATCCTAGTATGGGTTCTTGATTTGTTGTATAGCGTTAGTGTGGCCAGTGGTGGAGGTGCAGACTTGCTACCTTGTGTGGAAGGTCGTGGGAGCGTGACCACGGGTGATCGTATGAGTGTGACATGTAGTCACTTAATGTATTGAAGATTTGGACTAAGTATAAAGAAGTGTAATATTTCTTATTTGAGAATTTATGCATGCAAGGCATTCGGTTGTGGATTGTGGGGTGTTTGTCTCGGCTATGATGGCCATTCTTGCGTATTATGAGAGGAAGTGGGTTAATATGGACCCAGCTAAAGCTATTAGCCTAGTTCAGTGTGAGCAAGGTAGACTCGATGTTTGTGGATGGATTTAAACATGATTATGGGCTTCGTATGGGTCAGGCGTGTTCATTTCGGTATAGCGCTTTTCATGGAAAGGTATTAGAACAGCATATGTTGTTCCATCTTCGTTCATCTCCTGTAATATTCTGTTGTGCCGTCTGAGTTGGGAAACGGATTGATATTTTCCTATGTGTTGAGTTCCCGCATAGTGATGATGTTATGTGAGCAGGATAGCTCTTGAGATTCAGATTATGTATCGCACCTCAGTTGTGCTTGAGTTTTGCAGCGTATGGCTCTAACAGTCCCCCCAGGATGGTATTGTGCACTTAGCGTGCTTGTGACCGATATTTGATATTGATCACGCTCAATTATGTCTTCTATAAAGACTAAACGGGCGTTGCAAAAATAAATCTGGGGTATTAAGCCCAAAGTCGATCCCACGA
>ML407040.1:325-37198 GCA_005239525.1 Nicotiana knightiana | reverse complement strand
TCCCGCAAGAGAATCCCAAATATTTCTAGATATTTTTTTAAACAAAATTCTATATCAAATCTTTAAAGTATATATAAAAATTATATATTTATATGTCGGGTTGGTTCGAATTCTTTTATTCAATACCAAACCAAATCAAACCAAACCATGTCGGATTTTTAATCGGTTTGGTGCGGTTTTTCGGTTCGGTTGTACACCCCTAGCCTAGGGGATAATGAAGGGCATCCTGATCATGTTGGTGTTTTATCCCGATGTTAGTAATCCCCGATTATTATCTCATATTGGAGGTGGTATAAAAATAAATTAATAATACTTTAATTTTGATATAACTAATCTCAAGATTACTGATCTATGAATATATTCAACCAAATGCGTGATATAATAATCTCCCATTTTATCTCGAGATTATTATTCCGTATTTATGGGTGGGCATAGTTTGGGCAAACACGATTTTTTTTTTGTTTGAATTTTTGGTTTGAATTTTTGGATTATGAATTGGATTTTGGGTTTAATATTTAAATTTTTGGATTTGGTACTTCAATTTTGGATATCCAAAAATCCGAATTTTTTATTCTATTTAGTCCATTTGTCAATAGTAATAAGTTAAAACACTATACTCGTTAGATATTATCTCAAATATTCAACACTAATTAAAAAGTTACTGTCAGAATACTTTCTATTTGGACATGATTTTACTATTGTTACTTCTCATCGATTGTATTAATGTCTATGTTACATTTCCTTGATAATAATTTCATTACTTGAATATTTTAATTGAATGATTGCGGTGAGAAAGAACTTTTCAGGTAATTTAATATGAGTACTTTATTTGAATATTTATTTTTGTAAAAAGAAGAAGCATCTCAACTTATAAGCTCGGAATCGAAAATTCAAAATATCCGAACCGATTAATCCAAAATTAAATTTTAAAAATCTGATCTAATCCAAACTTATTTGGATTAAATTTGAATTGTTATTTCTTCATTCCGAAAACTGAAAATCCAAACTAAAGTTTTGATTTCTAATCTGAACAGGCTGAACGCCCACAAACCAAATGACACCATAATGTTTTAATGAAGATTTCACCAAAAGAATCAAAGAAATAGAAGCCCAATGGACTCAATATTCCTTTACGGGATTTTTACGACTATTACGAAATACAATATTATTGGACCCAGTTCATTTTCGGCTAAACTTCTTCAATGACCACAGAATCGTAAAGCCCAAGCCTAATTGAGAGCCCATATCTGACTCCACCTCACTGACCAAATTGGCGCCAAAAGGCACCGCAATTTCCCGCCAAAGATAACCATCATATTTACATTGAAGTCTTCCTCCACAAACTAAGCCCTAAACATTCTCTTCCATTACACCCACCGGCGATCCTCGCAGTACCTCAGCCAAGCTCAGGCGAATAGATCATGGCTTCCGACTCATCTCCGGTCAACACTCACGGCGGTAAGTCTACTGCACCTTATGTCATCAGCTCCTATGCTTAGATTTTATCTATTTAAAAATAATTGGAAATGTATAGTGATATATATTGAGCAATACAGGTCCGTATACACCAGATGACTCAACTTCAAGCCCAATTGGTAACACTTACTCATCTCCCGGTGACAACACTCGCCGGAAGCGTGGCCGCCGCTCGTCCGCCACATCCACACCAGTTGCACCATCAAATCGGCGATTCACAACTCCCGATGCTACACCGACGCCTTCCAGTACTAATTCCCGACGCGGCCGAAGAAGAGCGTCCTCCACCACCCCTTCTGGTGCAGCCGCCGCGACTCCGTCCTATGCGTCTGATGTCCCGCCGTCCTCAGAGGGCGGGGAAGGTGATGATGCTGATGAGGCCCCACCAATGTATGTGTGGGGCACAAACATCAGCGTACAAGATGTAAACGCTGCAATTCTTAGGTTTTTGAGGAATTTTCGAGAGGATCCTTCTCAAACTGAGGGGAAATACATGAGGGCAATTCATCATGTAATTGAAATGGAAGGCGACTCACTCGACGTTGATGCACACGATGTGTTTGATTATGATAACGATTTGTATACCAAAATGGTCAGGTTCCCACTAGAGGTTCTAGCAATTTTTGACATTGTTTTAATGGACATGGTTAGCAGAATTAACCCACTCTTCGAGAAGCACATACAAGCTAGGATTTTCAATCTTAAGAGTTCGACTTCAATGAGAAATCTTAATCCGTCAGGTTAGTTGCATTGTTGTAGTATATGTTTTGCTTTTCAGAATGGAATATTGATACTTGGAATTAAATTGTTTTGTTTCTCTTCTATTAGATATTGAGAAGATGGTGTCGCTCAAAGGGATGATTATTCGATGTAGTGCAATTATTCCTGAGATAAGGGAAGCTATATTTAGGTGTCTTGTTTGTGGGTATTACTCTGATCCAATTGTTGTCGATAGAGGTTGGTTGACTGGACTGAACCTGCTTCTTTTTGCCCTATATGAATTCTGGTTTCTGCATGCTAAGTATAAATTTTGACTGTTATCAGGAAGGATTAATGAGCCAACAATATGCGGGAAGCAGGAATGTCTAGCAAGGAACTCAATGACTTTGGTCCACAATAGATGCAGGTAAAAATATGACTATCATTACTCCTGGATTGATCATTCTTGTTTAAGACGGTCATTGATATTTTTGTCCTAATTGATTACCCGAAGACAATATTCATAAGTATCTCTGTCCCCATCTCTCTCTAGTTCAAAGCTGAGTTGCACTTTGTTCTCACTATTGGTTAATAGTCATCCGTCAAGGTTGAATGGTTATTTCTATACATTTGTATAGTCAATCGTTTCCGTCTGTTGTTTGTGTGTGGTCTGGCGGAGATACTTGTGATCTTTGTTTAAGTTATTCAGTTTGTGGTGTCGAGTTAAAAGATTCATACTTGCTGCTTGATGTAACAAAGTTATAACTTTATGGTTGGAAAATAGCAAGCGTTCACTTGCACTCGGAAAGATTGCAGTGAGGAGGGATTCTACTTTCTAACTTATCATCACCAATACACAGCAATGGTGATAAAAAGAAACCAACTATTCCTGATGATTCCTTATCATCACCAATTCACAGCAATGATGCCCTTAAAAACTCTATTGCCTTTCTACACCGACACCTTCAATAGACCTGATCTTGAACCTGAGGCTTTTAGCTTAGTATCTTGGACTTTAATCAGTGGTTTACCTAATTATTGTGATGACAATTGATAAAATAATGTGTTTGGCTCAGTTAAGATACATAATACTGTAAACTGGAAGAAACAACTTCTGCCCTTGGATCAACTAGTTTGCAATTTTGATCGTAGTACAGAATAGCGTGGCCCCAAATGTTGGCTAACCTTATAAGCCTTCAGCATTTTAAGCGAGATTTCTTTTCAAAATGTGCTTTTTCAAAGACTCAATTTACTTCAATTTGTTCTAAACCGTTCCTGACACAGGTTTGCTGATAAACAAATCGTTAGAGTTCAAGAAACACCAGATGAGATTCCTGAGGGAGGAACACCTCACACAGTAAGCTTGTTGATGCATGACAAGCTGGTGGATGCTGGGAAGCCAGGAGACAGAGTTGAAGTAAGATTTTTCATATCATATGTTGTTTCTTGTTGAATTTCTATACTGATTCAACTTTCAGTTGCTTAAAACCCAGTGGTAATTCGTTTATTGGTCAGGTCACTGGAATTTATCGGGCTATGAGTGTCAGAATTGGGTCAACACAGAGGACCGTAAAATCATTGTTCAAGGCAAGTCTCTTTCTGTATCTTGTGATTGTTTTGGCTGCTCTGATGATTAAAGAGTTCGCCAATTTTAAACCCATCATATGTCCAAATTAGACTAGCAATACAATATTCAGAAACTGATTGGGTATATTTTGATTCCAGACTTATATTGATTGTCTTCATCTTAAGAAGACTGACAAGTCAAGAATGAATGCAGAGGATCCGATGGAAATTGAAAATGGAGTTGTTGGAAATGATGACTCTCTTGGCTATGAAGAAAAGGTTACTCTAATCTAACCTTTTTCTTGGAGGATAAGAACGATCCAGTCTTATTTCACGAATGGTTGTTTTGTATAACAGGTGGAGAAATTGAAAGAACTATCTAAACAGCCTGATATCTATGAAAGGTTGACTAGGTCCTTGGCGCCAAACATCTGGGAGTTGGATGATGTAAAGAAAGGTCTTCTTTGCCAGGTACCATGATAGTTTCCTCTTTGTGCTCTGACTGTTCCGTTCTTTTTGATTAACATAGTAAACTTGATTCATCCGAAAGATTTATCAGAAAGTTGGGGTTGGGACATAGTTGTTGTGTTGTACTGATAGTTAAGTGGTTTCCATGTAGCTCTTTGGGGGGAATGCATTGACGTTGCCATCTGGGGCAAGCTTCCGAGGTGATATCAACATTCTTCTTGTTGGTGATCCGGGGACCAGCAAATCGCAACTGCTTCAGTATATTCACAAACTGTCTCCCCGTGGTATATATACCAGTGGACGAGGAAGTTCGGCTGTGGGGTTGACTGCTTATGTAGCCAAAGATCCTGAGACTGGTGAAACTGTATGATGTCTATTTCTGCTGTTTTAATTGACTTGGTAACATCAATGGTCCTATGAAAATTTGACTTGACAATTTACTTTACAGGTCCTCGAGAGTGGGGCCCTGGTCCTGAGTGACAGGGGGATCTGCTGTATCGATGAGTTTGACAAAATGTCTGACAGTGCAAGGAGCATGTTGCATGAGGTAAGACTCTTACCTCCTACTTCCTAAAATTTTAAAGCAAATACGAGTTCAATAATTCTTATTCCTTTTCTCCCTTTATTTCTCCTTAGGTCATGGAGCAACAAACTGTTTCAATTGCAAAGGCTGGAATTATTGCTTCGCTTAATGCTAGGACTTCAGTATTGGCTTGCGCAAATCCAATTGGCTCTCGTTACAATCCCCGTCTATCTGTCATTGATAATATACACCTTCCACCTACCCTGCTGTCGAGGTATAATTTTGCAAAAAATGCTGGGGGCTAATTTGATTTCTCATTTTTTTTAGCATATTGCTATTGGAAATTAATCAACATCTCGGAATTGCCTTTCTGCCACAGTTCTCTAGTAGTCCGTTGGTTCTTAAATTGGATCCTTCTCTGACTATTGTTCTCTTCTTTCAGATTTGATTTGATATATTTAATTCTAGACAAGGCTGATGAGCAGATGGATAGGCGCCTTGCAAAACATATAGTTGCATTACACTTTGAGAATCCAGAGGTTTGTTGATTTTATCTTCGTAACTTTCCAATAGCTGTTGCTTGGCAAGGTGTATTCAGCTAATTAATTAATTTTCCATCTTTTGCAGAACTCAGAGCAAGAAGTGATTGACCTTCCAACATTAACTGCATACTTGAGCTATGCTCGAAAACATATACATCCACAATTATCTGACGAAGCAGCTGAAGAATTGACTAGAGGGTATGTGGAGATGAGAAGAAGAGGAAATTTCCCTGGCAGCAGTAAAAAGGTCAGATTTTTCAACTGATCAATCTTTAAGTTCCATTCTCGCATTTTGCTTCTTAAAGCTACCGATGCAGATTATATTGCAGTCCTCAAATAATCACAATAACTTCGTGCACTCCCTGGTATTTGATATATTACACTTTTCAGGTTATTACAGCCACACCAAGGCAATTAGAGAGCTTAATACGCCTTAGTGAAGGTCTTGCCCGGATTCGTTTTTCAGAGCGGGTGGGTATAGCTTTCCTAGTGCTCGAGTCTTTGTCTTTGGAATTTGCCTCACTTAAGATGCTATTGCACTTTGCCTGTAGGTTGAGAAAAGAGACGTAATGGAGGCTATTCGTCTTCTAGAGGTTGCACTACAGCAGTCTGCAACTGATCATTCTACAGGTATAACTTTGACAACCCTTCTACAGTAACCATTGTTTTTTTTCTAGTAATATGCAAGGATATACCAAATCATCATAGTAATAGTATCTGGTGGCACCTACATTTAGTTCTTTACTACGCTAAGCATCATGTATAACATTTTTGTTATTGCTCAATTAAAAACTTCACACATGAAATGACCATGCAACAATTTCGCCTTATATCTAGCCATTCACATTACTTGCTAGTTGGTAGCACTATCATTTTGACTAAGATTCAAGTACTTCAAATTAAACGTCTGCTTGAGCAAAGTCCAAACCCATCAACTTAAAAGTTACCTCCTCCTTGTCATGCTCCACTGAAAGCTCATCTAATATTTCACTTCTTTCAAGTATTCTGAGCAATATTAGATGAATATTATGTTTCTTGAGCAGGAACCATTGACATGGATCTCATCACAACTGGAGTATCTGCTAGTGAAAGGATGAGAAGAGAGAATTTCGTGTCAACCACCCGCAACATAATCATGGAGAAGCTGCAGCTTGGGGGACCATCAACTCGGATGCTGGAGGTACATAAGCTTGTTGAAATTATCTGTAATAGCATTTCAGAAATAGGGAAAATAAAAATAAATTCAGTACTGACTTCTGCTTACCTCAATGTGTAGTTACTGGAGGAGCTGAAGAAGCAAAGTTCTGGTGGTGAAGTTCACCTAGCAGATGTAAGTTTCTCTCCCACCCAACCTTTTCTCTACACATTGATTGGAAAATTATCTGATTTTCTTTTTCCCTCGTTGTATCAGCTGCGTAATGCACTTGCTACTCTAGCAAGTGAAGGATTGGTTTCTGTTCATGGTGACGCTGTGAAGAGAATATGATGAGTCTAAATCAGGAGCGAGGCATTCTCAAATTCATTGCTCAGGGAGCAGAAGTTTATATGTAGATTGCTACTATTTGCAAGAGCACTTGCAGGCATGTTAGTCAGAGTCTGTTTTTTTGTTCCTGATCAGCAGTCTTCTTCACTATCTGCCCGTTGAAACAGTTAGCCATACGTTAGAGCAATGTGTACTTTACTATGTTGAACATTTATTTGAACTTGATCTTAAGAACTTAAATTGAAAATGAAACCTGAAAGCTTGTATATTCGAAATTAGAAGGTATGTAACGTGCGCAATGGGCGCTGGCTTTGGCGTATATCCGTTGAGAGTTAAATAGAACCAGTGAAGCCCCCTTCCAGAGTCACCATCCTTGGCATTCCTTGCATGTAAATCCTCCAAAAATGGCGGACTTGTTGGTGCTCTCAACCACCCAAACACTTATATTGAAAAACTAGCAAGTCATGCTAATATTTAGATTAAAAATAATTGAGCCCCCATGACTTAAAAATTATACTACTGGAGTCAAATTCACAAAACTTGCCGACAAACCAAGTCTTTGGACTCTTAACGTGTTCTGGAATTTGAAATTTGACTCAGCTTGTACATGACACCTCTAAAAGTGTAACATCTTTAGGTCCTAAAAGAATGGTGTAGCAATGGTAAATACTCGTGGAACTGTTACTTTGTGCGCTGCATATATAATATTCATGCTTACTTACACTTTTTCCTTCCCCTTTTTTGGATTTTTCCATCCACAAAGTACTTATTTATTTTAAAGAAAAAGAAGATAGGAAGTACAAAAATCGAAAGAGACGTTAATGAGGTAATATTATCAACAAATGGATGTGGCTGGACACTTGGAACGTGCAAGTTCGTTTGTTTCTGTCTGTGGGGCCATCTACAATGTGTTCAATACTTGTCCACACGTGATCCTACTCCGGAAATTTCGTCTACAGATTTTTAAAAGGACAGTCATCGGTTGTAATTGATTTACTACCAAAGTAGATGTTCTTTAAAATATGTCCGAACACATAAAAACTAATGAATATGTCAAAAATTGCACAGACAAAGCATTCAGTCTCAACATTAATATATATTTTCAACAGATCTTATAATTCCCAAGTATCGTTTGACCATTGCGAACTCCGTGTTTGATTTGCCATATTATGTTGTGTGAATTTTTGCACTTATAACAATTCGTGGTGCCCCCAACCTATTCCATGTAGCACGACGTGGCTCAATATAAAAGTTTCAGCTGAATTACATATATAAAAAAATATCAATTGTTTGATTCGTTTTCACTCTTTTTTTTTTTGGTTAAACGGTAGAAGGATAATTATTGTTCAATACTTTGCATTTATCTAAAGAAATTTATTAAAAATATACAAAATTATTAGTTTAAAACTCACTAACTTAAAAAAAATTAAAATCTTGAACCCATTAGCTTCAAATTCTAGCCCCGTCTCTTTTCACTTTGACATGTTGCTCAATTCTTGCTTTTAGAGTTATTTTGGGAGAGCTGAAAAATTGTCCCCTTCTTTTCTACAATTTTGTTGTGTATTGCCGTTATATTACTTGTAGTGATAGATATAAGTTCTTTTACAATCTAAATAATAGCTATTATGCAAAAGAAGAATATTAAAAATTTATGTGTTAGTTGTATGTAACAAACAAAACTTTAAATTAATCGAGCAAAAATTACATAACAAGCTTAGTTTAGTGATAAATACTTTCTTGTTTGCTAAAATATTAAAACCCTAAAGAACAACTTAAAATACTATAATATGACAATATGACAAATTAGTATACTTTCGTATGTTGAACATATATCCTAAAAATTCTCATTTATAAAAAAAATAAAGCCTCCAAATGATCTTTATAATGAACCTTTAAAGTATGATAAGATACTTTCATCTACATATAACATCACTAATCACTTGTGTTATTAAAAATTTATCATAATTACTGCATAACTTTGTTTTTAAGCCAAACAACTCTTATAGCCTGTTTGGCCAAGCTTCTCACCATGTCAAAAGTATTTTTTTCTTCAAAAAAGTATTTTTTCTCCTCAAATTGAGGTGTTTGGCCAAGTTTTTTTAAAGGAAAAAAGTGCTTTTGGCTAAAAGCAAAAACAGTTTTGAAGAAGTAGAATAAGTAGCTACTTCCCAGAAGTAGAAGTAGGAGCAATTTTGACTTTTCTTCCTTCCAAAAATATCCTTTGCAAAATATTATATATACTAAAATAACCTTACTTAGTTTAAACTATTATGTAATACAAAATGACTTTTGGGGTGAACTTTCATATTTATTGTATAATTTTTGATATATTTAAATTATCTTGGAAGAATAAAGTACTTTTTAATTTTATTTATATTTTACTTAAATAAAATAAAAAACTTAATTATTATCTTTAATAATAAATATTTGTAACTATTTATCTACTTATATAATATCAACTATTAAGCAAATCTCTTCATGTCTTTATTTGTAATTTGACACTGCAAAATATTTTTTGAAAAATTTGGCCAAACACAAATTATTGTTCAAAAGTGCTTTTTAAATTGATTAGCCAAACACAAATTGATTTTTTCTAAAAGTACTTTTTTGAAAAGCACTTATCAAAATAAGCTGATTTTTCCACCTTGACCAAACATGCTATTAAGCACAATTGAGATACTTTCTTTTCCCCTCCAAATGTGTAGGGGTATAGATGCATTTATAAAACTTAAGTTGAAGCATAGTTTAAAGACAGCCAAAAGGTTGGGTTGAAATAGGAAATAACAAAACTTTTTCCATCAACACAATAATAAATCCGACTAGCGTGAATAATGTGGAAATATCAAGGTGGTAAGAAAAGAAATAAAACTCAGCTACTCTTTCTTTACTGTGTGATGTGATCCATATATCATTGTAGAGGAGAGAAGAAAGTCAGAACACAGATTCAAAACTCGGCAGAGCAGAAAAAAGAACTACAATGGCGGAGCAAGGCGGTAGAGGATGCTGTCCGCCGATGGATCTGTTCCGTTCAGAAGCGATGCAACTCGTGCAAATCATTATTCCTATTGAATCTGCTCACCGTACAATCGATTACCTTGGCGAAATCGGTCTTATCCAGTTCAAAGACGTGTGTCTGTTCATCTCTGCTTTTATCTGTGTTAATTTTATGTGATTTATGTGTGCTGTATTTTTGTATTATAGTTTCGGATAATTGTGTGGACTTTGTGTGGTTAGGGTTTAAGCTGTTGTTTTCTGCTTTATTTCAGCTTAATTCTGGAAGAATTTGAGATTTATGATTCAGAACAGTATTAGAATTGAGTTAATTATTCCGACATTAACATTTTGAAGTTTGAACCAATCGTTAATTCTAGATGCCGTTGTTTTTCTCCATTATTTTCAGTTAATTTTTGCGATGCTTTTATTTGCAACAGGAGATTTTGATTAAGTCGTAGATTTTACATGGTTTATGTATGACAGAACAAAGGAGGAGGACTTTGATTTGGTAGATTTGAGCTTTTTATGTAACTTAGATTTGTAACAGTAGATAAACTGCTTTCAGTATTGGGTTAGTTTGTAATGACAATACTTAATACTATTTACTATTTCTCCATTTTGGCTTCGTTCTGATTTTAGAGCTGGTTCTATTGACTGCTCGTTTGAGCATAGAGTAATACATGTAGGTATATTTCATTAAAGTAGAAGATAACCCTAATTCTCTCTTTATATGATTTGCTGTTTTAGAAAATGTTCCATTTAAAGTTGACTTGTCTCTACTGCATCGAATTTATTGGGGTGTAGATATTTAAAGAACAGCATACTAAAAGAAAATGGCCCACAATCTAATATATAGGCTTGGGTTACATATTTTTATATACATCTTGGATGCCTCCGCAATGACTTTGTTAGAACTCAATTTTCATGATTTTGTTTTCGATAAGTTGCTTATGAGGTTTTTCTATGTAATATTTGTATTGCTGTAGGGTGACTTTCTTATTAAAATCAATTCAGTGGAGTGACTACTTATGCATATTGTGCTGACTGTTCACAGTTCAGTGCTTTATGAGATTTTACCTTTGCATTTTAATTGATTTATCCAATTTCTGCTTTCTTACAGTTGAATGCTGAAAAGAGTCCATTTCAGCGAACATATGCTACTCAGGTATTTCATGAAATAGTTAATAAGCCCTTTGAATTCCACCTAAGTTCACTCTATTGTACTCACGTCTTTCTCTATTTGAGCCTTGAAAGCTACAACCTGCTCTTACTTTACTTTCCCATTCAGTCATATTATACCTATCAAAATCTAGCTAGTTGTTTTTGAGGGTAATCAGCCGTATCTGAAGATAGGGGTAGGAGAATTATGTTATTTATTGTTTTTGGGGGAAAAAGAAGGAATCCTCTTATGAGTAGAGAATCTTATCATGTAACTTTTACTTTTTCTAACTTTTACATTTTTTTTTTCATAAATCGGATTTTTCTGTTTCTTGCTTGATGGATTATTCCACCATCACTCATCAGGACCAATTTTTCCTCAGGCTTAGCATTAACTAGAGGGTGGGTGATATTAACCCAATTAGTAAAATCCTGGTCTGGGGGGGCATAGATGTGTACTCAGGCCCTCCGTATTCTGTCTTGCTAACTTCTTTAAAGAACCTTAATTGTTTGGCACTGAAAAGAACTTTCTTTTGAATGACTGCCAATGCTGTGAGCTTCCACAAAATATCCTCGTCTATTATTTGGTCTTTCTCTCGAGCCATACATCAAATGTCATGCCCTTTTGCCTGGCAACAGGTAAAGCTCAAAAGATGTTACCGTCCCTGTCTGGGAGATGCCAATCATCTCTCCTTTCTACCAACACAATAGTCACACCCTTTTGTATGCTTCTCATGTCTGTTCCTCACGGTGAAGGGAAGCAAACAAAAAGAGGAACAAGGGAAGGATGTGCAATTTCTGCTGCATTCTTTACTTTAACTATTGTAATATGGGAGGACTCAAAATAAATTAGCTATCTTTTTAAATTTGATCTAGCTATTTGCTCTTCTCAATGAAGTAGCTAACTAAACCTTAAGTGTCATGTTCAATTTGAAATTGGAGACCTTAAAGTTCCTGCTGTGGATAAACACATTTTACAACTACCACAGCAAAGATGTTGGAACTTCTGAATTTTCCAATAGAAATAGTCTAGTGAAATGTGCTCATTTTTGTATCAAAAGAACTTGTTCTTTTTTGGTGTTAAACTGAAAGCTCCAGCGATGGTAGTAACTTGAATGACTTTGAGCATAGATGTCATTGATCCGCATATTGCTAGTGCCTGACACCTTTTTTAGTTGTGATATACGTGTCTTTAAAGATACTTGTTTATCTTCATTTGCATAAACTCCTCTCCTCTTGCTATTCAGAACTAGTAACTCTATACATAACTCTGTGTTTATTTGTAAAGATCAAAAGATGTGGAGAGATGGCTCGTAAATTACGGCTATTCAAGGAACAAATGTCCAAAGCAGGCTTGTTATCTTCTTCTACGTCTTCCACACAAGTTGATTTAAGCTTTGATGACCTTGAGGTATGTTTAATCTATTTGTTTATATATAAATTGCTTTTGTTCAATGAGGTCAACACAGCTTATTTGTGTACTAGGTCAAGCTTGGAGAACTTGAAGCAGAGCTGATTGAAATAAATGCTAATGGCGATAAGTTACAACGTTCATACAATGAGCTTGTGGAATATAAACTTGTTTTGCAAAAGGTGCAGTCTCTTGGTTTACTAGTGCCAGAAAAATTTCTAGAATTGCTTAGTTTCCTATTCGACTTTCAAATGGATAGCTGATTGCCAAAATAGTATACATTTTTGAGCATTCTATTTGTTGTCTAGGCTGGTGAGTTTTTCCGCAAAGCACAGAGCAGTGCTGAAGCTCAACTACGAGAACAGGCATCAAATCAAACTGGTGAACAATCATTAGAAACTCCTCTGTTATCAGACCAGGTAAATCTTGATATTTAGCAAATCGTATATTTTCTTCCATGGATTAACCTTGTCGTTGGCATTGTATTTTTAGGAAGCAGTGGCTGATCCATCAAAGCAAGTTAAGTTGGGATTTATTACTGGACTTGTTCCCAGAGAAAAATCGATGGCCTTTGAAAGGATTCTCTTTCGTGCTACCCGGGGTAATGTGTTCTTGAGGCAGGCTGTAGTTGAAGAGTCTGTCACTGATCCCGTTTCTGGAGAGAAGGTATTCTTCATCTATTTTCTTTTGTGACGTATTATGCATGGCAACTGTCAATTAATCTTGGGAAGATTCATGGACAAAAATTGGTTCACAAAGCATGTCCTGCTATCTATTAGTTTTGTCCTTGTTAGCTACTCAATGAAAAGTTTCTGATAACATAAATGGATGGATACCTCTAGAAAACTGTATGTTCTTGATATGACTTTTGGTATCTATATGGTCTAATTGGATGGAGGTGGATTTGGATTTTCCATAGTTTTATAGTGTCTCTGCCAGTGAAATTTAAATAGTACTTATTCTTTTAGAAACTTGAATCAGTAGCTTCTTTTTGTGAGAAAGAATACTTCCTTTTGGAGCTCTATTTGTTTCTTTTCAACTTTTTAATTCACAAATGTCTGATTGTACATATTTATATTACCCGCTATATCCATATACTTGAAGAAAAGAATACTGTTATCAGCCATTTGATATGAAGATGTTATCATATCTCAGAGAAAAATAAAATAAAAATGATTTCAAGCAGACGTTCTGCAACTTTTAATTTGATATGAATCAACTGTTGGTTATGGCTGCTCCCTATTAGCTGCAATCAGAAACTTTTTTGTTTTCATTTTTGTTCGAACTAGCATATATTGGCTAACCAAAGTATGATTGATTCTTCATTTCTTACTTGGGTAATTTCAGGTTGAGAAAAATGTATTTGCAGTCTTCTTTTCTGGTGAAAGAGCAAAGACCAAAATTCTTAAAATATGTGAAGCTTTTGGAGCAAATCGTTATTCTGTCACGGAGGACCTGGGTAAACAAGCTCAGATGATTACTGAGGTATGCATCACATCCTTTATTTTTATATTTTCTTTATTTTTCCTAGGCTATCCTTGCCCCAGTTACTTCCTCCTGCATCATTTCCTTTCTCTGCTTCTGTAAATTTGCTGACTTAAGGTTGAGTAATTGCTATCATAATAAATTCAAACTCTGGGCTCAAATCTTAACAAATTAGCATTTGCAAGTCAAAGAAACATTAACAACAACAACAACACACCTAGTGAAATCCCACAAGTGGGGTCTGGGGAGGGTAGTGACGCAGACCTTACCCCTACCTTGAGAAGGAACATATTCTTGTATATGAGTAGAACAGTATCTGACAAAAATCACCTATTTGTTGATGTTAACTATATTTCTCATGTTGTTATTGTGTTGATGAAGTTACTTTCTTCCTAACCTTCCATCTCTGTACAACTATTTTGTGAACGTCTGTCTGGTTGATACTTTTCATATATTTGGAATACTGATGGAATGAAGTATGACTGTAATGTTCCTTTGCAGGTTTCTGGAAGAATTTCCGAGCTAAAAACAACCATAGATGCTGGCTTGCTGCACCGGGGAAATTTATTACAAACTATTGGTGAACAATATGATAAATGGAACATTTTGGTTAGTTATTAAACTAGGAGAAATATTATCATTCTGCATTTCAAGTTTTTTTTTTTTTAACTTGAAGAAGAAAAGTATTTGGCAAGTTTTGTTGTTTTTAGAGAGCTTCCATTCCATACGTTGATATGTATGGTTTAATGTTAACTTTTGTTCTATTGAGCACATATTTTTTATTATTTTAGGTGAGGAAGGAAAAATCAGTTTATCACACACTCAATATGCTTAGCATTGATGTGACCAAAAAATGTCTGGTGGCTGAAGGTTGGAGTCCTGTTTTTGCAACCAAACAGGTGACTATTTTTGTCATTCATTTGTTGGTCATGGTACACGGTTTCACGCATAAGATGAGAGACTAACAGGAAGAGGAGAAAGTAACGTCTTACGATGAGATCTGATGATATCATGTTGTAGTACAAGACTTCTCTCCCTTTCCTTGATACTTTTCTTTTCAATTTGGTACCGGAAAGAGGTTCACTTCGGCATGCTATATATAAGCATGTTGACTCATTAAATGATATATGATTGTGTAGATTCAGGATGCACTGCAGCGCGCAACACATGATTCAAACTCTGAAGTTGGTGCAATCTTCCGAGTTCTGCGGACCCGAGAAATGCCGCCTACATATTTTCAAACAAATAAATTTACGTCTTCGTTTCAGGAGATTGTTGATGCATACGGGTGGGTCTCCAGTTCCAGATTTGGATTGCTTTTTCGAAAAGATTAAGCAAGAATGTCTCCTTTTCTTATAAAGATAACTGGATGTTGCAAAGTTAAAGAAACCATCCTTTCCCATATGTACCTTTCAATATCTATCCCCTAAAGAATATTTAATATTTACAGTCATTTAGAAACACAAATGCATACTGATTGTGAACAACTACAACTTAGCAATTAAAATTGTCATCATCTAAAAATGAAAATGATTTGACTCGGCAAAACTGTGATCCCGGTAATTAGTATTTATGTTACATTGATCAATCATGCTTATATTTATATCCTTGCATGTATTTTATGGATTGGCATTAAGATTTCTCGAACCATATCTATATATGGCCTAAAGAAGCCTACAACTATTTACTCTGTAGAGCTTAGGCAGTGAGTTCTGTTTATTCTTTGTGTTTGACAAATTAAAATAATAGGACATATGAGGTCATAGGTGCTTGCATTTGGAGAACTACCGATCTTTCTTAAGTAATAGAAGTCCTCACTTGGAATCTATAAGTATCTAGGTGTGTTGATTTCAAATACTTTCTGTATGATGTTATTAGATTTCATATTCATGCTGTTTGATTAACTGTTGCAGGGTGGCCAAATATCAGGAAGCAAATCCTGGTGTTTACACTATCGTCACATTTCCATTCCTTTTCGCAGTTATGTTTGGTGATTGGGGTCATGGCATTTGTCTGTTGCTTGCGACTCTATTCTTATTAATCAAAGAGAAAAAACTTTCCAGTCAGGTAATTGCTGCATTTTTAGCTATTTATGGATTACAAATCACCTAGTTAGAATAGCTTATAGACCCAATTGGCTATATCTTTACTTTCTGTTACATCAGTTTGCTAAAAAACGTAGGAATCACCTGTTATATCCCTTTTTTTAGAAGGAATCATCCGTTATTTCCCTCGTAACAAACTTTATTAAAAAAAAGATCTTTGTAATAAAGCTCAGGAGTTCTCTTTTGTTGTGTGGTGACTACAACATGCTAAGAGGTAGGTCAGCTTCTTACATTCAATCATATAAAATAGATATATTCAAAATTCATTATTTTGGTTATATGAAGACTTCTCCACTGATGTTGATGTAATGCTGGAGTTTTTTGGAGTCTTACAGATTTAAAGGATTCATACCCAGCAATTCTTGTGTACAATATCTGTATACTAGCTCTGAGCTTTTATTATTAATAAAATACCGTATTCATCAATACTAGGTCAGCTTCTTAAGTAAGCAAGGGATTGGTATATGTTCATCAGACAGGTGTTAGATGAGGTACCTTTAAATGACAGCCTTTTCATAGTTTCAACAAAGGAAAAAAGATCTACGTGGGTTAAAGTTATTAAGGAGACAATGCATAGATCAAATGCAGTCGCTCAAAGTTTCTTCAATGTTAAGAACTCTTTTCATGGAAGATCGCAGAAAATCTGAGTGTGTGGATCTAATAACTCGTCTACTAGGACTACCATTTCTAGTTTACTTTTCTTGTACAATGTTTTGATAAATTGGGGTATACTTGGATTAAGAATATTATTAGAACTATTAGTTTGCTATAGTTTATGGTACTGGTGGATTTGTTCAATTGAATTACGCATAAGGCATATGTTACAGTGTTATCTAAGGCGCGCTTAAGCCCTAAAGTGAGGCTCAAAACATATTGAGCGCTTCACCTTGCTTAGCGGGTGCTTCGGTGTTGTCATCAAGGCTCCAAGGCACACTTTTCTGAGCGTAATCCTGAAGAAGCTTCGCCAAACAATTGATATTTTACTTTATTGTATTTTCTTCAATTTCTTTGTGCATATATTTGGTATTCATGCTTATAGATATTAGTCTTAGACTACACATACATATTTGTAGTTTTTCTTCATTTGCGCCTTCCTTTATTAAAGCCCACGCTTTATTGTGATTTGCGCTTGCCCCATCAGACTTAGAGCTTTTTTGTGCTTTTCGCTTTTGATAACATTGATATGTTAGTGCTTCTACCAATCTGTAACCTTTCTGCCAGAGCATGAATTTAAACCACTTTAATTCGAAACATGATAGATAATGATTCATGAATGCAGAAACTTGGAGACATCATGGAAATGACCTTTGGAGGACGATATGTGATATTTATGATGTCCCTCTTCTCAATATACACGGGCCTGATCTATAATGAGTTCTTCTCTGTGCCCTTTGAGTTGTTTGGTCGATCAGCATATGGGTGCCGCGATCCTTCTTGCAGGTAGATTTTTTTGTTATAATTAATTATTGATAGGTTAGAGTTTTTCCTTTTAACATCTTTAGTGTCTATTTATTGCATGTTATCTAATCATAGTCGACTTGATTGTAGGGACTCTACCTCTGTAGGCTTAATCAAAGTGCGTGACACTTATCCATTTGGTGTGGATCCAGCATGGCATGGTACACGCAGTGAGTTGCCATACCTCAATTCATTGAAGATGAAAATGTCTATCCTTCTTGGGGTGGCCCAGATGAACCTGGGGATATTTCTGAGCTTTTTCAATGCTCTGTTCTTTCGCAGTGGTATTAATATTTGGTAAGTTTCATTATATTGGGATTACAGGCCCTAGATTTCTGGCAAGTTCTTTTACAGATTGGGATGCCGTTTAATCATTTTGGATGTTGCAATCAAAATATAGGCAGTTAACCAAACTTTGCAATGTCAGGTGTCAGTTTGTTCCACAAATAATATTTCTGAATGCTCTGTTTGGATACCTGTCCGTCCTTATCATTGTGAAGTGGTGCACCGGATCCAAAGCTGATTTATACCATGTAATGATATACATGTTCCTTAGCCCGACAGATGAGCTTGGTGAAAACCAACTTTTTGCTGGTCAGAAGACAACCCAGGTTAATATCCCTTCATAGCCACACTTTTCTCACGATTTCTCATGTCTTTCCTGATTTTTCTTTGACTTTTGTTAATTTTTGCCAGCTTGTCCTGCTATTCTCGGCACTTGTTGCAGTCCCATGGATGCTTCTTCCAAAGCCCTTCCTCTTGAAAGCTCAACATGAAGTATTTTCGCTTGCTTTGTTTCTTATTCCTTTTAATTTATTCATAAGCTTCTGCTTAATGCTATTTGGTTTACTACTTCTTCAGAGGCACCAAGGGCAGTCCTACACAGCGCTTCAGGAGGCAGAAGAGTCTTTATTGGTGGAAAGCAGCGATGATTCTGGTCATCATGAGGAATTCGAGTTTAGTGAGGTTTTTGTTCATCAGCTCATTCACACAATTGAATTTGTACTTGGAGCAGTCTCAAACACAGCTTCTTACCTTCGTCTGTGGGCTCTCAGGTATGCTCGTGTTAATCTCTCCTGCTTTACTCTAGTAACATAATCTTTTGTGTGCATCTATGTCGGAAACCTCACTCATAATAGATGTTGAATAGATTTTAGACAAAATACGTTGTAGTTAGATTTTGAAATCTTGATTATTGAGTGGAATTATTAGCTATAATGTGTTTATTTGGTTATCGAAGAATGGAAACTCTTCTTAAATCAGCAAGCGCGATGCTTTGTGTTTGACCACTAGGGGTTTGTTTAGAGTCCGTGTAAGAGGATGTATTGGATAGTTGGCTGAGTGTGAGTGGTACTAAGATTTCTGATTTGATATATTATTAATGGGTAGATGATATATCAAATCACCTCATTGGAAAATTGCCCCATGCTTTTATTGTGAGGAGAATCCATTTAATGATGCTGCTGAAAATTAAAAGTTTGGAAACCATCATAAATTGTATTAGAAGTCCATGTATCCTCTACTTTGTTCACAGTCAACCAGCCCAGTCTGCTAAAACTGTATATCCCGCTTACAATCTGCATGTTACTTAATCCCCATAATATAAGCTTACTCTGTATTGTATTTATCTATGGACCAACTACCACATAAATGTTATCACATGTCATTTTTTTTAAATAACAAAGGATAATATTCTATGTTGCCTTTCTTTTTTTCAGCCTTGCACACTCTGAGCTGTCCAGTGTATTTTATGAAAAGGTTCTTCTTCTAGCCTGGGGGTAAGTCACTCATTCTATGTTCATTGGCAAATAGCTTTCTGTTCTAGTTTTGGTGTTCGTTCAAATTGATCAAACCTTATACAGTGAATCTGGCTTAGGAAATAGTACAGTTTTGGTTCTCTGTGACTCTGTGAGTGACCTGTTATGTATCGTGTTTATATTTGTAGGGTCCAATATATAACCTGAATGCTCCTAGGATTTAGCTAGTATGTAGTGGGCTGAGAATATGCCAGAAGAAATATATCAATATTAATCTAATATTAATACAATTGTTTTTTTATTTATTTATGCTCAGGTTCAACAATGTCTTTATTCTCATCATTGGTATCATTGTATTCATCTTTGCCACTGTCGGAGTGTTGTTGGTGATGGAAACACTCAGTGCCTTCCTACACGCATTGCGACTTCACTGGGTGGAGTTCCAGAATAAGTTTTATGAGGGAGATGGTTACAAGTTTAGTCCTTTCTCATTCTCATTGATTGACGGGGAGGATGAATGAGGAAGCATCAAGGATTGTAGAAGATGAAGCTCGCTGTTTGTAAGTTGATGTAGATGTGTTATTCTTTTTGTTTGAACGGTAATCTTAGTGGAGGGGATAAGATTGTTTCTCCTTTTCATTTTTTGGTGAGATGGAGCACTATTCCTCGAGTACGCTCCACTCTATTTGTTTTATTGGCACCGAGAGAAATAAGTATTCTGCATGTGAGGTTCACAGCAATGAAAGCAGCATCTCTGCCGCTGCAACTTTTAGATGGTATAATAAGTTATTTATAAATTTTATGGTTATGTTGTGTGGTCCTGAAGTAGTCACGGTTTTGTGCAACAGATATGCTGGGACAGTTTGCTTGTAAATGTAATCATTATCACCTATGTGTATGAGCATTTCTATCAGTAACGAAACCATGTGATCAGGTTCATTCTTGGAAACTTCCTCCCCATGCCCCCAACCAACATTCCAAAACCCAAAATAAAAAGAATGATATGCATTTCTTAAAAAAGAGATAAATTTGTCTGTCATTCATTCTCGAGCCTTGATATAAATGCCTATTTGTCCACCAACTATACAGTTTATTGGCGTTTGCAAAGTAAGAAAAGGGACTTTCCGCAATAATTCTGAATTTTGATACCAATCAACTATCGTTAAACGTTTTTGGCAGTTTAACCAAAAGATAAAAAGCACCTTGTGGTGCTTCTCCTAGATGGTGCTTACTGGAAAGAGTTGAGCGAACTCTTGTCATTATTCTTCCACTTTGATTTCTAAGATCTTTGATAGAAGATACGAAAATCAATTTTTTGTCGCTGTTTGTCTACTCTTTGCTTAAAATACGGAAAATTTGATGGCCTGAGAGCAAGCAACTCTCAAGTATGGAGCGTCATTGCTCATAAGTTCTATCAGCAAGTTCGGTTACGATTATGTTGACTACATCACTACACTCGCGCTGGAGATATTGTTGGTATGACATTCTAGTTATTATCTGGAGTGCTTTGATTGGAGAAAATAGGATTCCGAGTTTATCTTTCTGAATGGTATGTTGCAGAACTCCCAAAGCTGCGTTAATAAGAAAAGTGATAGGGACAGCCACGTTCCTAGTGTAGAACAAACATTTAGCTGCTGCAGATGAAAGTTACCTTCCCATTATTGGGGAAAACATATGTGCATATGAATTATGGAGTTCTATTGATGTGTTGGGGAAATGTTCAATAGAGAGTGAAAAAACCAAGGGCGTCAACTGATATCTGAAACACATTAATTTCCCGCAAAGAGCCGACGTGACGAAAGTGCTTTATTTTGGAGTTTTGGTGGAATGGAAATTAATGGAATACAAATTGTTCTATTTTCTTGAAGGCAATACCAATTGGCATGACCCAAATGATTGATGGGTCCTGGAAAATACTAGCTACACTTAATTTACAGTGATAGTGTAGTCCGTAAAAATAGGCGTAAATTTTCAGTGTGAGCTGGTACTAACAGCTGCAACTGTTGAAACCATTGAATCCACTCCGCAAACATTGCGGCCTCTACAGATTTTGTAGTATCCGTTTTCACCCCATTTCTCTCCCCATGAGTTCTTGATGATCCAATATGGTTTCTCCTTCATTCGAATGGGAGAAAACCCAGTACCATAACCAACTAATAAGACACCATGATCCAACTTCTTAGAGCATATATATGGGCAGGAAACTCCGCCAACGTATGTCTGCATGAACACTGCATTGATCGCCACTGCAAGCCAAGCAACAAAAATGCTTTCAGAAGTTTACATCAGTGAAAAATTGAAAACTATTAGCATGAGAAGTAGTACATAATTCAAAATCCCAAAATGCAGTTTCAAGCTACATAACTTGGTCTTTCACAAATAATTTTTGTTGTTTATAAAAAAACAAATATTTATATTATATATATTAATAGTTAAAAGATTTTGTTACAGCTATCAGTGAATTTAAACATGTGATAGCAAGTTGATTATCATTTTAATACTTATCAACATAGTTACTCGTAATTACCTAATAAGTGACTTGATTGTTTAAATACCTTTTACATTCGAGTGCATAAATATGACATCCAAGTATGTACTTTGACAATATCAAGTAAGGACAAAGAAAGAAGCATAATGATAGGCAAATTGAAAAGTGTTTTGAGAGACTATTTACCAGCGAGAGGACCATTCTTGACCAGATTAGCAGCAATTTGTTCTTCATCAAGGGAGACAACGCTAAAGTTAGCAACTTTAGCAGCAACCTTGGTGTTGTCGAATTTGCAGGTTCCACGATCAGTGCCAGTGTAAGGATAATCTTCTTCTCGCATAAGTCCACCAGTTTTGAGGGTGTATTCAAAGGCACTATTCATAAGCCCACCATTGCACCCTGCGTCGCATGAACCTTTTTCTTCTGGATCACACTGCAGTTAAATGCAAGGCCAAATTAGTCTAGCTTACAATTTTCAGGGAGATGGGCAACACTGAAATTTAGAAGCATGAAATTCATTTGGCACGACGGAGATAAATACGGCGAGTCAGAGGTCTTATTAACTCTGTATTCCATCCCATTTCTGATTATAAATAGGCACACCGTAAATAGCAACAAATTCATGCCTACACCTTATTGTGAGCTTGAATAGCCTTTTCAAATTGGAAATTATGCTATACAAATGATTATATAATAGCAGGCAAACAATGGAAAATTTGAGAAGAGTTTAATAAACCTATCTCAATAACTCAACACCTTTCTGTTTATCCTTGTACATCTCCCACCACGTTGGCATACACGAGCTTAAACTTGAAACTTCAAGTAATGTTAAAAGTATATTCAGATGCAGGCAATTTTTGGATGCGATTTCCTCACCATCCTCACAATTTTGTACGTGGTCATCTTCAGAGTTTCAACCAGTTGAATTTCACCAACCTCCTTAAACTAATCATGAAACAACTCCCCCTCCCCTCCCTTAAGATGGGTCCCCACTCCCCACCCCCAGCCATCCACCAAAACAAGAACAGGAGATTACATTTCTAAATTAGTTTGACTAATATTTTTACATTAAACGTGAAGTTACATTCCTCTGTTTCGGCATAGAGTCGATTGAATCATTCCTCCTCTATAAATATCTTAACTAGTGTGTTCCATGCTTAAAACTTAAAGTGAGACGGAATCAGAGCAAACACTTTATGCTGTTACTATCCTTCACGTCAAATTAAGCTTTTCTGCTAAATAGAAAGTTCCAACAGAAGAATTGCCATTACTGAGGAGAAAATTTGGTCGCTTATAGTTACAATTACCACACGTCGTCCCAGAAGAAAAAAAAGAAAAAAGAAAAACAGTAACTCTATTAAAAATATATTCATGATTTTAAGCTAAGATAAAGAGGAAGAACGTCAAACCTCGTGATCACAGTCCACAAGTTGTTGCTCGCTGAGGCTTACAAGCTTCCCTGTAGAAAGATAGTTGGCACCTTCTAACGCACCAGTGGTACTAAATGACCAGCACGAACCGCACGAACCCTAGTTTTTCAATCAATACAAATAGAAATTATGTAATTATTCATTAATAACGAACAGTTCATGAAGTATCAAGAAAATGATTAACATTAGACAAACAATGGTATATACTAGTACCTGATTCTTTACTGGCGTGACGGCACCGTGATCTCTCCAATCAAAACCTGAAGGGAGATCCTCCGTAGGAAGAATAGGAGCTTTGTTGGCATCAGAAGGAAGCCGGAGCCGACGGTTAACTCCTAGAAAATCCCGGCGGAATTCAGCCGGAGTCAAATCGGAAAACTGAGTCACACCGTGGACGGCGGAGGGATCAAGCTTCTGGTGGCGCATTGCACGGCGCAAGTTAGCCTTGAACACCGAGAATCTGTAATGATGCTCCTCATCGGACGCGTAGGCTTTGCCGAACTTCTTCTTAAAAATCGTGAAGTGATGATCGGCGTTTAGCAAGTGATCGTCGTCGTCGCCTACGACTTGACGGATTAAAATATCATCGTCGTCACCGCCGTTAATGTTGCCGTTCACGTGCACCAATAACGACGTCGTTAAGAAAAGAGAAAATAGGACAATTAAAGAGAAACGAAGAGCCATTGTTGATGTTGGAGTTCTCTTTTCTCTTGTGTTTCGTTTGCTATATATACATACAGAAGAACATGTATCTATCCACCAGTCTCCAAAAAGTAGAAGGTTGCTTGAAAAGGAGGTGACCAAATATCCAATAAAAGAACGCCACGTGGCTGATAGTCACTCGATCAAGGAATGGTAGTTGCTTCTCGGCGTGGTTTTGGGCAGTTTTATAGTTTTGAGTCGTTTCTGAAAAACAAGACCGAAAAGCAAAAACTATCCTTAAAAGTTGTTGGCTTTAACAAACAAAGGTCTTTGCAAAAGCAAAGATCAAATTAATAAAGAATAAAGATTATTTATAGGATTTTTTTAATTCAAATAATGTTGAACAATTCTATGTCAGAATTTTTGTTTTGTCCTCAATTCTTATAGTAACTTGTAGCTTGCTTGGCCAAGCTTCTAAAATCAGCTTATTTTAAGAAGTAATTTTTTTGAAAATATTTTAAAATTTTTGGTGAGAAGCAGTTTGTGTTTGACTAATTAATTTGAAAAATACTTTTGAACAGTAATTAGTTTTGGCCAAGCTTTTGAAAACTGCTTCTAAGTGTATTTTTCTCAAAAGTGCTTCTCAGAAAAGTGCTTATAGAAAGAAACTATTTTTTTCTGCTTCTGCTTCTCTTCAAAAACACTTTTTTTCCTTCCAAAAGCTTGACCAAATACTTCAATTTTTGGTCAAAAGCACTTTTGGTCAAAAATATTATTTTTGACCCAAAAAAAACTTGGCCAAACATGCTATTAGTCAGCGTCACATTTCAAGCTTCCGCCAATAGGCTTATCTACATAGATTTTATTCGACGTGAATTTTTAAAACAGAATGGTGATGAAAGAGAATGTTAAATTTTGTAAGGGCTTGAAAATATACTAACTACTCTCTCTTGTCTCACGTTATCTTTTTTCTTTTTCAAATTTATTATTCCATAAACCGATTACATTTCCTTTTTTGAAAAGTATTAATCTTAACATTCTTACTTTATGCATGACTTGTTGGAAACTACTTGATATAAATTTCATTCAAATAACTTAAAGACATGCATATTGTACAGGTGACGTAAAGGTATAACATTTTAAAAAATCAAATACCAAAAATACCGAATCGAAATATTTAAATATTATACTGTACCGACCGACAAACGCCCATATTTAAACGAAAAAGTTATCGTATCAAACCTAAAGGTACGTAGCGACTTGTTTGGTAAGCATGTGGGGATAGTTAATTTCAGCGGAATTATAACTAATGGTCCAGCAAAATAGAAATTTTAATAGTCCGAAACATATTGCAGTTTCAAGTCATTTTACATTACTTTTATTGGAGATAAATATAAATTGAGTTGATAATATATACACTTTTTGTTAATTAGTAACTATTACTAGTAGTTGTAAAATTGCATATGAAGACACGTGTTTTTTGGTTATTAGTTTGATATAAACACTCAATGTGAGAGGAAGTTTTTTCTTCTCTTCTATATCTTCTTTATTTAGCTCTTTACTTAGAAAGTATAGGTACCAAATAAAGGAAAAAATAAAAAGAGGAATGACGCAGAAGTTTCCTACATTCATTAACTATTCTATGTGTNCTTTTTAACCCCCCCCCCCCCCCCCCCCAAAAAAATGATAAGTTTCGAGTACGAGGATGAAAAACATTCAACCCTTTTCCTATAAATTGAGACATTAATTCCGCAAGTTTTTAGAATAAAATTGACATATTTAGATATTATTGTATACTAACAAGTATTATACTCATAAACTTCAGAAAGTATTATTATAATCGTAAACTTAAGAATTCAAAACAAAATTATTTAAGAATATTTGAAATATTCACAGGCATGTTTAACTCCTCAAATAATAATAAAGTTAATAAATAGTGAAGTAACTAATATAAAATGTGACATATGAACTATTATTCTATTTGATTTAAAGTAACATTAGGGGTGTGTTTGGTATAACGCAAAATATTTTCTTGAAGAACATGTAGTAATCTTACTCATTTTTAAATTAAGGGAAATAAGTTCTCAAGAGTATTCATAAATAATTTAGATACAATAAACATGAAACCATAAACATTCTAACCAATAACCTTTCAAATCCACAAATAATTTCATAAACTTCTGAACCGCTAAACTTTTGAACTCACAAACTTTCGAACCCGTAAACTCTATAATTTCTAAATCTGCAAACTTCCAAACATATAAACCTTCGAACTCATAACTTTGGAACTCGTAACATTTTGAACCTGTAAGCTGAAAAATGAAAAAAAATAGAACTGAAAATCTATACAGCATGGTGCACTAAACTCCCGCTATGCGGGGTCTGGGGAAGGGCCGGAACACAAGTGTCTATTGTACGCAACCTTACCCTGCATTTCTGATAGAGGTTCTTTCCACGGCTTGGTCTATTTGTAGAACTGAAAATATTAAAAAAAGAAAAGAAAAAGAATTTGCCTGGGGTTGGGGTGGGTGGGTGGTACAGAAAAAGGAAAAAGAGAAAATTAAAAATACAATTTTTTTTTTTGCGGGGGATGGGGGTGGAGGTGGGTGGGTGTCGCAGAAAAATAAAAAAAAGAAAAGAAAATTGAAGTTGGAGAGGGTTGGGATTAGAGGAGAGGGTAGGTGGAGTTTTTGGAAAATATTTTCCGAACTTTTTATAGGGAAGTCTCCTCCTATTTCAGAAAAATATGATATCTAGAAAAATATTTTTCAAACTATTTTGTACAACCAAACAGTAAAAAAAGAAAACACATTTCAGAAAATATTTTCCGTCGTACCAAACACACCCTAGATCTCCTACAATTTGATCAGCAAGAGGAAACAATTACACATTGTTGGTTTTGCAAATTGTTTTTGTTTTTTGTTCTACATTGTATGAAGTAAGTAGTTTTGTATTCTACTCTTACCGTCACTTTCGAATGACTTATATATAAGAACGATATTGCTCTACTAAGCAAGTCATACTGGTTGCCCAATACAACACTTGTACAAATGTACAATCTCGGGAAGTTAATAAATAACTTTCGCACGGTAAGTTTTATTTGGAGAATATATCCAATTTATATCTACTTCAATATAATGAAGTTGGTTAGAAGTCAACTTTTATGCTGTAAAAGGAAAACTAACTTTTCTAGCTATAACCCAGCCGAGCTTTGGTCTAACTTCTACAGTGGTTTCACAACCCAACAATTTTTTTCCCAAAAAGTTTTTTTTTATTTCTTACTTGGTATCCGGTATTCACGACTAATCCAGATTCTCATGGGAAAGTCCAACATTTGGGGTAAAGCGTTCCCTAACAAAAACAACTTCATATCTAGGGGCTCGAACTCGAGACCTCTGG
The DNA here is from genome assembly GCA_005239525.1 of Nicotiana knightiana. Classification (NCBI taxonomy): domain Eukaryota; kingdom Viridiplantae; phylum Streptophyta; class Magnoliopsida; order Solanales; family Solanaceae; genus Nicotiana; species Nicotiana knightiana. The sequence goes on along the minus strand of ML407040.1, from coordinate 10,114 downwards.
TTAAGGATGACCCAAAAAATCTCTTGTATATTCAGAATCAAGAATAAAAAGCATTACTAGAAACACATGGCAAATAATAATTTAAAGACAGTAAACTAAGCAAGTTAAAAGCAAAATTTAAAAGACATGGGCGAGAGACGAGACGTTTTACCTAACAAGTGGTGAAGCAAAAGTCCTGAGGCGCGAGGCGTAAACCACATCATTTTAAGTTTTTATATTTTGTAAATTAATAAAATTATTATAAAAATACATTAAAATTGTAAAAAAATTCAAGAAAATTATAAAACTAATAAGAGAATATATATATATATATGTGTGTGTGTGTGTGTGTGTGAGAGAGAGAGAGAGAACCATACGAAAAAATTTTACTTGCAAAAGTGAACAATGTAAATATATATTACATCAATGTCATCAAAACAATATCTAAACCAGCAATGGCAAAAGAAATACTAAATTCAAAAACTAACTTAAAATTATATTAAAAAACGCAAAACTTGAATGCACACTTTTTTTGTTGTTGAAGAAGTGAAGCATAAAAAAGGAAATGCAAGCGCAGAAGCAGGGTAAGAATTGAAGGGCAAAACTCTTTGTTTTATAGTTTGTACTTTGCAGATAAACGTAATTGTTTCTCAGTAGTTAACGACAAAGAGTAAAGATTATGAAATTGGAATAAACAATTAGAAAAAACCTTTGGCATTTAAGATTTTTAGTTTGAATCCTAAAATTAAAAAAATAGATAATATCCAAGATACTCACAAAAAGAATGCAAACCGTGTCGGATAGTTTGGTAGATGGGAGCCAATCAACTTTTGTCCCGGGAAAATTAATATCTAATAATGTCATACTCAGCCACGGATTATTAAAATTATATGGTAGAAAAGGTATTTCTCCGAGATGTATGTTGAAAGTAGACGTACCAAACGCATATGATTCGATAAAATGAGTATTCCTAGAGCAGGTTATGAATGGGCTAAACTTTCCTTCTCATTTCACTCATTGGATCATGATCTACCTAAAAGCTCTGTCATATTCTGTTCAAATCAATTGATAACCATCAGAGGCTTTTGGTGCAAAGAAAGAATTAAGACAGGGGGACCTATTATCTTCATTCATGTTTGTATTGGTGATGAAATATTTTAGTAGAATTTTGAAGAGACCGGAACATGAACCTGATTTCAATTACCGCCCAAAATATGAGAAAATAAAAATTATTCAATTGGGATTTGCAGATGATTTGCTTCTTTTCTACGGAGATGATGTAAAGTTTGTTCATATGCCATCTGAATGCTTCCAGGAGTTTTTCTTAGCTTCAGGACTTATTGCCAATAGAGACAAAACTTCTATATATTTTGGAGGCGTGGGGCAGGCAGTGCAACAATAGATTATAGAAGTAACTGGTTTTGCAAAAGGCGAGTTGCCAGTTAGATATTTGGTGGTGCCTCTTAGCACTAAACAACTCTCAGTGATACAGTCCAATCATTGCTAGAAAAAAATGATCCACTGCTGGACATCAAAATTATTATCCTCCATAGGGAGAGTTCAATTGATAAAAAATATGTTGTTTTCCATTCAAGTATTTTGGTCACAGATATTTGTGCTACCTACAAAGATTGTCAAAGTTATTGAAGCAACTTGTAGAAAATTCTTGTGGTCAGGTGGAATGGAGGCATCAAAAAAGGCATTATTAGTATGAGATAGAGTTTGCTACCCACAAGTTGCTGGAGGGCTATGTGAAGATTAATTAGTTAGTTAACATTGTAATAGTGTTAAGCTTGAGTTAGTTATAGTTAGTTAGTGGTTAGTAGTAACTATAGTTAGGTTGTTAGAACTAGAGTTAGTTGACTCAACTATAGTTAATTTACTCATACACATATCCTTGTATCTTTCATTTTCATTTACAATAATACATACACAGATTCATATTTCTCTCATCCTCTCCCCTGTAACCGTCTTCTTCCTTTCTCCACCATTAGCCATGGCAGAGCTTGGTGTGAGCTTGCATGGATGAATCCGAGTTGTATTTTGTGATTATCGAGCTCACATGGTATCAGAGCGGTGAAAGGTTCTAAGTTTCCGCGAATTATACTTCGATAATCAGTAACTTCTCAGTCATCTTCATCACGAAGCTCAATCAGTGACTATCAATGGCGAATCACATCGATCACACGCATCCTCTGTTCGTACATCCTTCAGATACTCCTAGTTCGATTTTGATTCCTGTAAAGCTCACAGGATCAGAAAACTATGATTTATGACGTCGATCAATGCGAATTGCACTACAGGCTAAGAGGAAGCTAGGGTTTGTGCTAGGGACATGCAAACAGGACTCATTCGAGCTAGCATTACATGAAGATTGGGAAACATGCAATGCTATTATCTTGTCCTGGATCATGAACACAGTCTCTCCAGAATTGCTTAACGGGATTGTGTATTCATCTGACGCACATTTAGTCTGGGAGGATTTGAGAGAGAGATTTGACAAAGTGAATCGTGTGAGAATTTTTCAATTGCACAGGGAGATAGCCACCATTTCACAGGGAATGGATTCTGTATCTGTGTACTTCACAAAGCTCAAGGAGTTATGGGCTGAGTATGATGCAGTGGTGCCTATTCCTAATTCGAAGGAATATGTCGAGCACCTTCAACAGCAAAGGTTGATGCAGTTTTTAAGTGGACTGAATGAGACTTATGACCAAGCAAGACGACAGATTCTGATGAAGACTATAGAGCCAACTTTGAATCAAGCCTATGCCTTGATAATTGAAGATGAAAGTCAGAATTATAGCTCGACTGCAGGAAATAAGGGAGATCCTATTGCTATGCAAGCAGTTAAGGGACAAACAACGATGCAAGTTAACAGGTATAAAGGGAAGAAGCCATTCATGAAGTGTGAATACTGCAATAAATCAGGTCATTCTAAGGAGAACTGCTACAAACTTGCTGGATATCCAAATGAGTTCAAAAATAGGAAAACATACGCAGCCAACGTAACTACTGGAGCATTTGGAAATGATCAACCAATGCAGGAAGGTGAAGAGAAAGGCAATAATGGTGCACTGAAGGCAGGGTCATACTTCACTGAAGATCAGTACAGGCAGATTCTGAACATGTTGAACAAAGACACTGAATGTCAAGCCAACACAACAGGTATGGCTACCTCCTTAATGGCAAACTTACCTGGTACAGAGTGGATTATTGATTCTGGAGCAACACATCACATTGCTGGTGAGTTAAAGGCATTAGTAACCAAAGATAAAGTCAATACATACAGAAATGAACAAGTTCATTTACCCACAGGAGAAAAGGCTAGTGTTTCACATATTGGTAAAGCAATCATTCTCGATAAACTGGAATTGGATGATGTACTGTTTGTACCTGAGTTCAAGTTCAACCTTCTGTCAGTTTCTAAACTAACTAGGCAATTGTTGTGCTCAGTGAATTTCTTTCCTGATTTCTGCCTATTCCAGGACCTTTACAATGGCAAGGTGAGGGGGATTGGTAAGGAAAAAGGTGGGCTGTACATATTGAAGAAAGGATTCAAAGGAGATTTGGACAAATTCATCAAGGGAATAAGACAGTTTGCATCCACAAGCACAAGGAAGGATGAGGAAGATGGAGCACTTTGGCACAGAAGATTAGGACATGCTTCAGTTAGTACTATGAAGAATATAGATTTCTTTCATAATAAAGTTGTAGACGTAGTAGTAAACAATGACTGTCATATATGTCCTCTTGCTAAGAAAAGTAAATTAGTATTTCCTAGAAGTTTAACTACAAGTGAGAAACCTCTTTCTCTCTTGCATTTGGATGTTTGGGGACCATATAAATACCCAACTCATGATAGGAAACATTTTTTCCTGACTATTGTGGATGATAATACGAGATACACTTGGATACATTTGCTTCAATTGAAGAGTGATGTTGTTGTGGTGCTTAGAAAGTTTCTGCCTATGCTGCAAACACAGTTTCAATCTAAGGTAAAATCGATTAGAACAGACAATGGAACATAATTCTTTAATAAAAACATGCCAGAATTGATTAATTCTTATGGGATTATTCATCAAAGCAGTTGTGTATACACTACACAACAAAATGGAGTGGTGGAGAGGAAGCATAGACATATCCTAGACATAGCAAGAGCAATGAAATTTCAAGCTAATACTCTTACAAGATTCTGGGGTGAATTTGTTAATACAACAGTGTATGTGATAAACAGGTTGCCTACTGCCTTTCTCAAAGGAAAATCTCCATATGAGATTCTACATAAGCAACCACCTAGCTTGAGTCATTTGAGAGTGTTTGGATGCCTTTGCTATGCTACTAACATGAGCAAAGAAGACAAGTTTTCCCCCAGAGCAAGAGCAACCATACTTCTTGGATATGCAGAAACACAGAAGGGATACAAACTGATGGATTTATCTACTAACTGTTTCTTTGTCTGCAGAGATGTAATGTTCAAGGAGCATATCTTTCCATTTGCTAAGTCAATCTCTCAAGTTCCAATTATAGGGGAGCACACAACAATAGAGATGTTTACAACATCAACACCTCTCAGCAGTAGAGATTTGCAACCTGAGAGGACTAGACAGGATAACACGAATGAGATGACTGAGCCAAGATCTCATGACATGAACACATCAGTCGATGCTAGAAGAAATGAGAATGAAGCAGCTGCAGAAAATGCCCATGTTGAGGAGCACTTGTCAACAAACTTAGAAAGGGAGAACATAGAAAAATATGCACAGGATGAACAACATTTATCAGCAATTGCAGAAGACAACAACTCAGATATGTCTGAAGCAAGAGTTGGTGAATCTAGTTCAGATGGTACAAGGATATTAGCACCAGCACAACAACAATCTATATTGCACAATGATGTCATTGCTTCACCAGTTGTAGAACTGGAAGGCAATGAAATAAGGAGATCAAAAAGAACCTCAAAGGAGCCTTTATGGCTGCACGACTATGTAACTACAAAAATAAGTCAGGGGTCCTCTTATCCATTATCTAACTACTTGTCTTATGAAAAATTGAAGGATAAACGCAGAAGTTTTCTAACCAACATTTATGAAATGACTGAGCCAAAGAATCTTGTCGAGGGTTCAAAGGACAGAAAGTGGATTGAAGCTATGGAAATGGAGATTAAAGCACTAGAAGACAACAAGACTTGGGATGTTGTTGATTTGCCAAAAGGAAAGAAGGTCATTGGGTCAAAGTGGGTATATAAGATCAAGTACAAAGCTAGTGGAGAAGTAGAAAGGTTTAAGGCAAGATTAGTTGCTAAGGGATACAGTCAAAGGGAAGGTTTAGACTACAATGAAACCTTCTCACCGGTTGCAAAAATGGTTACTATGAGATCTGTTATTGCACTTGCTGCATCCAGAGGATGGAATATTTCACAAATGGATGTGTACAATGCTTTCCTACAAGGTGATTTGTATGAGGAAGTGTACATGGAGCTCCCTCAAGGTTTCAGAAAGCAGGGGGAGACAAAGGTTTGCAGGCTATTGAAATCACTATATGGCCTAAAACAAGCTTCAAGACAATGGAATATCAAGCTAAGTGAGGCCCTCATAGTTTCAGGATATGTTCAGAGCCTTTATGACTACTCCTTATTTACCAAGAGAAATGGTGAAGACTTTGTAGCAGTGCTAGTATATGTAAACGACTTGTTGATAACTGGAAACAGCACACAGTTCATCAATGAGACCAAAGAGGTGATACATCAACAATTTAAAGTCAAGGATCTTGGTGATCTTAAGTACTTTCTGAGAATCGAAATGTTAATTTCCAAGGATGGAATACTTTTGAACCAAAGAAAGTATTGTCTCCAATTGATTTCGGACCTTGGTCTAGGAGGTGCCAAACCTATTCTGACCCCAATTGATCTCAATCAAAAGTTCACTTCTGCAGAATTTGATTGGCACACTGGTGTTACGAATGACAAAATACTTTCTGATACAACTGAGTATCAACGACTAATTGGTAGGCTGATCTATCTCACCAGCACTAGGCCAGACATTGTGTTCGCAGTCCAGGCTCTCAGTCAATTCATGCAAGAGCCCAAAAAGTCTCATTGGGATGCAGCTATGAGAGTCAGATATCTCAAACATGAGCTAGGGATGGGAATTCTTCTAGGCAAGTCTAATGAAGATAGCTTAACTTGCTTCTGTGATGCTGACTGGGCTAGTTGTCCAAACACACGTAGGTCTGTTACAGGATACTTGATCAAATTTGGTGACTCCCTCATCTCTTGAAAATCAAAGAAACAACATACAGTATCAAGAAGCTCTGTAGAGGCAGAATACAGAAGTTTGGCAGCAGTGACAACGGAGGTCGTATGGTTATTGGGGTTCTTTGCTGAGTAGGTATGACTATCAAACAACCAGTGCAAATCTACTATGATAGTAAATCAGCTTTACAAATAGCTGCTAAACCTATCTTCCACGAACGTACCAAACATATAGAGATCGATTGTCATTTTGTACGTGATAGAATTAAACAAGGTCTACTCGTGCCTCTCTTCATAGGGACCAAAGATCAACAAGCTGACTTGCTAACAAAAGGACTTGGCCATTCACAACATGCCTTTCGTTTAGGCAAACTTGGAGTGCTTAATATTCTGCACCCTCCAGCTTGAAGGGGAGTATGAATATTAATTAGTTAGTTAACATTGTAATAGTGTTAAGCTTGAGTTAGTTATAATTAGTTAGTGGTTAGTAGTAACTATAGTTAGGTTGTTAGAACTAGAGTTAGTTGACTCAACTATAGTTAATTTACTCATACATATATCCTTGTATCTTTCATTTTCATTTACAATAATACATACACAGATTCATATTTCTCTCATCCTCTCCCCTGTAACCGTCTTCTTCCTTTCTCCACCATTAGCCATGGCAGAACTTGGTGTGAGCTTGCATGGATGAATCCGAGTTGTATTTTGTGATTATCGAGCTCACATGCTAAATATTTTAGATGTTGCATGTTGGAATAAATCTGCAATATGCAAGCTTTTATGGAGATTATGCACTAAAAAAGATAGCTTGTGGGTAAAATGGATTCACAGTTACTATATAAGGACTTGTGTGGGATATAACGCCAAGACAAGCATCATGGGTGGTTTAAAAAATACTAAAGGCTAGAAGATATGTTGAACAAATAGGAATAGGTGCAATTGAATTTGAGTCCTTGACAATCTTCTCTATTAAACAACTGTACACTAAACTGGGGGGAGAATTTCCTAAGGTTTCTTGGAGAAAGCTAGTGGTTTCTTGGAGAAAGCTAGTATGCAATAATCTAGGAGCTCCTAATGGTTATTCATATTGAGGTTGGTGGCACATGGGAGAATACTTAGCAGAGACAGATTACTTCATTGGGGAATGGATGTAGCACAATCCTGCCCTCTATGCAATAGTGGGATCGAGAGTATTTTATACTTATTTTTTCAATGTGACTACGCTGCTTATATCTGGAATAAAATCTTTTCATGGCAAGGAGTAAACATGAAGGCCAAGGATTGGTCGGAGGAATTAAAGTGGGCAGAAGAACATGCAAAGGGGAGAACTGAAGCAAAAATTTATAGGATAGCACTTGCAGCAAGTATATACTATATTTGGAAGGAAAAAAATCAAAGAGTGTTTCAAGATAAATATTCAACACCAGATCTTATTATAACGTAAATCATTCAAGAAGTTTGTTGCAGGGGATCAATGAAGCCAAGGCTTGCTCAAGAATTGGAATTGTTGAACTTTTTTCCTTAGCACTAGGGTAGAAATAGAAGTTTGTAGTAGCAGGTAGTAGATGTTTTGCTTAGCGTCAGGTGTTGGAACAACATGTTCAGCAGTCTCTTGTATTTTTCTCCTTATGTACATAATGACCAATTGGTAACAAAATTCTTTATTTACCCACAAAAAAAGAGTAAAAATAATAATATAAAAGGTGCCATATGAACTATTATTCTATTTAACTTAACGTAACATTAGATCTCCTACAAATTTGATCAGCAAGAGGAAATTAAACAATTACACATTAATGGTTTTTAAAAATTATTTGTTTTTGTTCTACATTGTATGAAGTAGTTCTGTATTCTACTTGTACACGGATAAAATCGGGCTACCCGATTTACTATTTAACCGAGACCAGGAAGTTGCATCGAATGACGACTTTGTAACGCAACCGACTAAATCATGAGGATAAGATACCGAGTTCAGAATCGAGGTGCCTGTCAAGATCGAGACTAGTAACAATCGAAGCCAAATGAGACATACATCGAATAAGATTGAAGATAGCACAATAACTGAAATGTGAGATATCCGTGACTAGTCGAGGATCATGGCATAAATCTCGGAATGGATCAAATCAGAAACGGTTAATTAGCTAATCATATGATTACCTTATGTAATTATAGTTATATCATAAGTGGAATTCCTCTATTATATAAAGGGGGTATCTAATCATTTGTAAGACACAACCGCATATATCAAAGAAATATAATTCTCTTTCTCGTTTACATTCTTTTTCATCAGCTTGTTATATTTTTAAACTGTTCTTGCACCAATCAGTTCAAGGGCACTCTAACTCGAGGGCAGAGTTCTGTTCAAACACTGGTTTGTTTTATTTTACTGTTGATTACTATTATTAATCTTCACACACATATATATATATATATCATCAGTTGGTGTTATGTGAAACCACGTATCCTTAAAACCACATTATAAGTTTAATTGTTATCCAATTCTAAGGGTAAACAGTTTGGCGCCCACCATGGGGCTAAGGATAATAGTGATTGCTTAATACTGATTCCGATAACACACACTACTTTACACTTGTTCTTGTAAGTATTTTTGTTTACATGATAAAACATGTTAAAATCACAAACAACACCCACACATGGAGACAACAACCTCGGATTTCACGGGGAAAATGACAATATAGCCTCCCCAGGGATCGAGGTGCCTCAGGCTGATCTCGAGGGAGTACCAATTTCAAATCCCGTCGACGTCAGTTCACTTATCGCCCTAAATGCAAATTTGGGCGCTGATCTCGAAGGTAGCGTACGTAGGGAAGGTCGATCTGGTGGTCGAGATACGCAAGGTGAAGGAGACGGTGACTCCTCCAATTGATATTCAAGATGTTGTAGGCTCAACAAGCCGCTATAGCACAACTACAAAATCAGCCCCATGCATCGAGTGAGATCGAACCAGAAGTTGTTCACAGGACCGAGCCTGTGCCAGAAAGGTCGAATGCCAACGAATCGGGGACTGACCCACCATTATAAAAATTCTCAAGGAGATCCCTAAACAGATTGAATCGGGAGAAAAGAAAATCGAGGCAAATGATAAGAAAGTAGAGACATACAACTCCCGGGTTGACCAAATACCGGGGGCACACTGATCCTAAAAGGTATGGATTCGAATAAATTCGTACAGAAGAAATTTGGAGAAACCTTGTCGAAAGGAGAAATGATATGGTACCACAATTTGCCGCCTAATTCCATCGATTCCTTCGCCATGCTTGCGGACTCCTTCGTAAAGGCACATGCCAGAGCAATAAAGGTTGCGACTAGGAATTCAGACCTCTTCAAGGTAAAACAAAAAGATAACAAAATGTTGAGGGAATTCGTATCTTGGTTTCAGATGGAACGCATTACCACCGGTCACAGACGATTGGGATTTTCAAGCCTTTACTCAAGGTTTGAACGAACGAAGTTCGGTGGCATCACGACAGCTAAAGCAGAATTTAATCGAATATCCAGCAGTAACCTGGGTCGATGTACATAATCGATACCAG
>ML407039.1:0-49249 GCA_005239525.1 Nicotiana knightiana | reverse complement strand
CCCCCCTCTCTCTCTCTCTAGTTATTCGTAAGTCTCTTCATCCGTACTTACCAAATTTGCATGTTTATTATCAGATCATCTAATGGATCGGCACAATTAAAGTTGCTTATCTTGTTTCGAAGTTCGAAATTTCTATGTGATTACCAATGTTTTTTGTTTTCGTATACATCATTGATTGTCTATGACAAATTTGTTCGGTTTAAAGAAGATTTCTTATGGATTAAATTTTTTGTTGCCAATTCGTGCTTGGTACACCACTGATGTTTTACTTGTTTGTTCCTGTAGCTTCTTGTCTTCTTTAATGGGTTAACTAGATGTGATAACTATCAGCTGCATCTCGTGTAAGTTGCACAAAAAGATAAACCCAATGCGGGTTGGTTTTAAAGACTTTGGGGTTAGGGTTTCTGTATTGAATAAAATAAGATTGATTGGAGGTCCGTGATTTCCATAGGATTTTACAACTCCAGCTCATGTGTTTTTGTCAGGTGCTTTCAGTTGGTTAGCCAAGATTTTACTTCCCTGACAATGTTTAATGCACAATTTGATCTTTTCTTTGCAGTCTATAGCCTTTTTTCTAAAGAGATTTACATTAAGGTCTTCAAAAAGTACCAGTCTTGTCACTCGCAAAGTTTAGCATTGAAAAACCTCATATCAGTTTAAATGTGTATTACTCTCATTTGTGTTCCTTTTTTAAGATCTTTGCTGGTCAATTTTCAATTTTTCGGATCATCAATTCTGGATTGGCACAATGAAAGTTGCTTATCTTGTTTCTAAGCTGAAATTTTTAATTTGATTACCAATTTTTTACGTTTTTGTATACTTCATTTTAGTGTCTGACAGTAAATTTGTGCGATTTATAGAAGATATCTTATGGGTTGTTTTGTTTCTTGTTGCCAATTCGTGCTTGGTATGCCACACTGCTTGTATCTTGAGTATTGTTTGATTGTTCTTTGCTTCTATGTCTTCTTTCATGGGTAAACTCGGTGTGATAACTATCAACTGCATCTCGTGTAAATTACAGGAAAGAGAACTTAATGTGGGTTGGTTTTAAAGACTTTGGGGTTAGAGTTTTCATATCGAATAGGGAAAAATTGATTTGGGCTCCAAGATTTCTCCAGGATTTTAGAACTAGAGGGGGAGCTTAGTGCACTGGCTGTTATTTGTATAGTTATTTTTTCGTAATACTATCCCATACCTTCTGCTCAGACATGGTGTGTGGATAGATAATATTCCATATCTGAGGAAGAATATGCTTCACTAGCATTTCCATCTCTTGAGCAAGGACTATATATTTATTGGTGTATTGTCCTCTGCAGTGTATATAGACTGAAGTTGAGCTGAACCGCATCCTGCTGATATCTTTTGGGAACAATATGCAGCAAGCTGTTCAGCCAAGGTCTTTTGCCAATGGATTTGGCCGTCGGAAAGGCGAAAAAGAAATGGGTACAAGGTTGGAGAGTAGAACGCAGTCTACAAAAACGACTTCCAGCAGGTTGACAGGTGTAGGTGAGAGCTGCTAACTTAGAATTGTCTGTATTTCTTCATATCCTTAATTCTTAACTGCCATGAATTTCAGGTAAAAGGGGAGCATATGAAAGCCCTTCACATGATCGACTAGTTTATTTTAGTACATGTCTTCTTGGACATGAAGTGGAAGTACAGATACTGGACGGATCCGTGTTTTCAGGGATATTTCATGCAACAAATGCTGACAAAGATTTTGGTATTTCTGGAAAACTAAAATTAGATTTCTTTTGTTTTATTTTATCCAGTATTGATGACCCTAAACATTGTTCTGTCATGTATTCAGCTATTTTGCATTTGACGTTTGCTTCTATCATTGAACTTTGCTCAGGTATTATTCTGAAAATGGCCCACTTGATAAAAGATGGTTCCCAGGGGAGGAAGAATACTCCTGAATCTTTGATCAAACCTCCAACAAAGACTTTGATAATACCGGGTAAAGAGCTTGTGCAAGTTATCGCAAAGGTTTGTGTGTAACTTTTATGATTTTTGTTTGCAATTGTTTTATTTACTTTGGTAAAAGATTCTAACTTTGGCATAGTTCTTAAATGATCAACCAAACAATTGACACTGTGATATAAGATTGTGGTGGCATTTCATGCAAGACTAAGATATAAATAGAATGAGATTTTATGGCTGTCTATCTATTAGGTAAATCTGTAATAATGGGGCTATTGCTTTGGAATAGGGTGTGCCTGCAACTTTAGATGTCTTCCAAGCCGAATTGCTGCGGGAAAAGCAGCAGGAGCTTTTGACAGATTCATGCATATCACAGTCCCAGCATGTTGAGGTGGAGAGGCAGTTGGAACGTTGGGTGCCTGATGACGATGCTCTTGAATGTCCTGAGCTGGATAACATATTTGATGGCCACTGGAACAGGTTATTAGATCAAACTAGTTTTGTTCATCTGATATTTGNAAAAAAAAAAAAAAAGGGATCATGATTTATCAACATGTAGTAGAAATATCCTGTGTTCTTGGATAAACTGACTATTACAATGGAATATTTAAGAAAAGAATCTGCCTATGGTTACCATCTTTTTTTTTTATGTTTACCCGTTCCTAATTACCCTTCTGCGTGCTGAAAATGTTAAACTTCAAGTGGGATTTTGTTTGATTTTCTTGAGGTAATCATACTCACATAAGCATTTTATTGATTTGACTCTTCTCTCTCTCTCTCTCTCTCTCCCCTTAGAACGCTGTTTACTTCCTTTTTTTGGAAGTTGTTTGTGATCTTCTTCCATTCTGTAAAAATTCTTTTAACAGATATTTTGGAATGAAAGAAAGGACAAAAGCAAGGGGAGAAGGTGAAAGAAAGAATGGGAGGAGAGGGAGGAACGAAAGTATTAGTTTTTGTTTTGTTTTACACACTACTCTCCCCAGACCCCACAAGTGGGATTAGACTGGGTATGTTGTTGTAGAAGCCTAGAAGGAACTTAATGGGTCCATGGAGATGAATATCCTTCTTGATGTATTTGTTTTGTTTGTAAGCCCAAGATTCTTGGATGTTGCAGAAGTTCCAATAAAGAGGTCTCCTTTCCCCTCTGTTCTTGGATTTTTGATCCCTGGCCATGTCTCTCCAGTCTATCCTTCTCTCCCATTTCTTGGCCAAATATTCAACATGGAAAGTGAAATATTAGGAACTCTCATTTTTTTCCACCCTTCGCGTGAGTTAAATATCCATAAACCTAAGCATATCCGAATTCAATGTTTTCTGGAGTAGGGAGTTGAGTTGAACTGTGCAGGAAATTAGACATGGAAAATATTCATGTTCTTTAACCCTTTCCGAAATCATTCAAATCCTTTTCTGATGTCTCTAGGTAGAGTGTGTCTTGGCGGAAATCGTCAGTTCATGCTTTTGTTCTGCTTTTCCTTTGTGCTGCCTATTACAGAGGGGAGAAACCCGTTCCTTTCCCGTATTCAAAGATCTCTTCTACTTCTTAATTTGAAGATTATTGGAAGTCAAATTTGATTTTGGTGCTCTTTCTCTGCTCATTAGTGGTGCCAGATGATTACTTGGAATGGTTGCTCCACAGCTGTATTCTTCAATTAGTAGCTATACATGCCTATACGATTTCTTTTTCCCCTCTGGTGTCAAATTTGTGCTAGTTGTGAATTATGTTTCTTTAGCAAGTGTTTACCGGCTGTCTACCAATATGACAATGTGTTTCACCTACTATGTCACTGAATGTGTGCTTGCAGGGGCTGGGATCAGTTTGAGGTCAATGAAACACTATTTGGAGTAAAAAGCACATTCAATGAGGAACTTTATACTACAAAGCTTGAGAAAGGTCCTCAAATGAGGGAGTTGGAAAAAGAAGCTTTAAGAATGGCTAGGGAAATTGAGGGTGAGGAAACACGTGATCTTCATCTAGCAGAGGTGAGATTTACATCGTTACTTTTTTCTTGTGCAATGTTCTAAAAAATGATAACTCTGTTGCTTAAAGCGATGAGTAATGAAACCGAGGGGTCCTCGCTTCACTGTCCGAAGTAAAGCAACAATGAGCAATGAAACTGAGGGGTCTTTGCTTTACATGGGCGAAGCAAAGCAACTTCAAAGAAGCGTGAGCGTCCGATAGTAAGGCGCAAGCGATCCGACTGAGAAGTCGCGTCTGTAATTTGACATTAAAAGATAAAAAGATAAATGGTGCTGTTTACTATCTGAACACTAGGATACCTTTCCAGATACACTTCAGTGTTCTCTTCATGTCTTTTTTCTTCTTCACTGGTTTGCAACAACCTTTCTTTGCTTTTCCTTGCTTCTATCTTATTTTTAATATGACCCATTGTTCTATTTGTCTTTCCCTTTTTCTCTCTTTCATTTTTTGTTCTCCAATTCTTGATTTGTAGGCTGAATGCTAGGGCAATAACGAAGTGACCCTTTGCCTTGTAAAAAATATAAAATAAGAATGACTCTTTGCTATTTAAAATTTATTATTACTACTGTTACTAAAACTATTATATATGTTATTGATGTTGCAAATTAACTTTTTATGGCCTTCTAGTTGAAAATTAAAAATCGAAAATCAAATTTGTAGTTGAAGTTATCTTCTTGTGAGCTTGCTGAAGTACACTTTAATGGTATTTATTTGAACGGTTGAATTTATTATTTCACTATTTTTATGAGATATTGAATTCGGTAACTTTAATTACTATTTTGATGTTATAAGAACTGATTCTCATATGCTAGGGAATTTTTGCATCATCTGTAAATTTTGCACTTAACTTCAAAGCGTGCTTCGCTCACATCTCGCTTAAACCCCTAGGAGTCTTGTTACTTTTTTGCTTTCTGCTTTTGAGAACACCGATATCGTTAATCCTTGGTTTTCTTTCCATCCTCTAATGGTTCTTGTTCTGCCTTTTGATTTTAATTTCTTCACTTGTTTTGGAATTATATTTTCACAGGAGAGAGGAATTCAACTTCATGGGAACCTTGAAGTTGATGAAGAAACCAGATTTTCAGCAGTTGTTAGAGGGGTTGATGATAGTGGATATGATGACTGTGAGGACATACTGGTGGATTCACGTAATGATGAAACATTCACTGGCACGAGTGTTGGGAAAGTTGTTGATGGTGCAGATTTCTCATCAAGATCTTCCTATACGGTAAGGGTGCTCATTTAGGCTCATTGTGTCTTGCATAAACTATTCCTTTATGGAATGAGAACTTTATTCGTCTGTGTCAATGTATGGCTAGGTAAGGTTTTGTCTATGCTTAATTTATTTTCGACAAACTGAGGCATTTAATTGGGATATACCTGATGTAGGAAGATGGTTTTCTAACTATTCAAATGTCTCAACTAGTTGGAAACTTTATCGCGGAGTAATGCTGTGAAAGTGCTGGCAAATACAAGAACTATCCATGCCTTTTAGACATAAGTCCTGCTACCAAGAAATTTCTCTTAACTTTCATAGATCGAATGAAATGGTTTAAAGTGGCACCCAAAGATGTGACTTAGCGGTCAATGAAGTTTTAATGAACGGGAGACTAGGATTCAAATCCCAACAAAGGAAAATAAATTTTAGGCGATTTCTTTTCATCATTCTAAGCTTATAGAGTTATCCCATACCTGTGTTGGTGGGAGGTAGCAGGTAGCCTGATGCGCGGTTGACTAGTTGAGGTGTGCGCAAACTAACCTTATATACCACCAATATCAAAAATACAAAAATAAAAGAGGTCTTTAAAGTGTCTGTGTTCATGTGTTAGTTCTATGCCTTTGATTCTGCTTGTATCTTAAGATCACATCTCCAGTGTTAGTCTTGCCTTATGTGTAGGATGAATTGCAATCTTCTCATTTGAGTACCAGCAGGAATGTCTATCAGACTTACTATGATGATCATAGCAAACAGTCATCAGCTAAACATGTTCCTCAAAGTGCCTCGATGATGGATGAGAGCAGGTTGTTACAGTCTCTCTTTCTGACATTCTGACTGTTCTTCTCTACCTAGTCTGAGAAGTCTACTTTCTCTTATCATGTTTTCTACTTTTAAAAGAGAAAGCTTAAATACAATAAACTCTTACCCCCTTTAGCTATCAATTTTTTATTGCTCTGACCATGTATTCCTTTAGTGGGCATAAGATCACCTTCAGTGAACTTGATGGAGCTAGTTGCAATGATGAGGAGATGAGAATGCAAATGGTAGTTGAACTTTAACTCCCTTAAATGCTTATTGCTTTCGTTAAAAATCTATTTCTTTACTATTTCTTTTTTTCTTGCTTGGAAAAGCTCTCATGGTCATTACTCGTTGTTTCTTGTAGTTAGCTGATGAGGCTCAAACATCAATACTTGAAGGTGAGTTTCTCTTGAGGTTCCACTAGTCAAATATCCATGCCTGCAACTCCTAAGGATAGGTTTCTTATAAATATTTCCCTTCTTGCTACATTGCTGCTAGTTGACTTGTATCCTATCATCTTCTCTTCACTTTTTTTCCCCTCAAAATAGCTCCGCTCAGAAATTGATATTTTAATATTAGGATCATAGGATGTTATACTCATCTAAAAGAAAAAATTGTTGTCTGCCTCAAGATTGTTGAGCATGTCAATTTGGTTCTTCGCCATCAGTAAAACAAAAAAAATATACCACGTCAATGTTCTGATCTACTGCCCACCAGCTAAAAGAATGGCTGGTGGTGGTTGGTGAAGGTCTAGCAAGGTAAGCTTCCAATGATGCTAGGTTCCTTGTAGCTTTTGCACATCTCGAAAAAAACTTCTATTTTAACGTATTGTATGCCTGAACAGTCAAAATAGGTAATATAATTAATCCTGGTAGTGTCACTTGTATATCATGAGAATCAAGGATGCTAGTGGTTGGTGAAGGTCTAGCAAGGTAAGCTTCCAACGATGCTAGGTTCCTTGTAGCTTTTGCACATCTCAAAAAAACTTCTATTTTAACGTATTGTATGCTGAACAGTCAAAATAGGTAATATAATTAATCCTGGTAGCGTCACTTGTATATCATGAGAATCAAGGATGCTATTGGCTCCTTAAAGCGATTCTTTTTAATGGAAAGTTTATGGTTAACTAAATTAGCTTCCCTTTTTAATTATAGTTTATCCCCTTCTCGATCATCTTTTAAGTGCTTAAAAAATGTGTCTCTGCCTCATTTTATTGCACATCTGTTGATTTTAAGGTTTTTACATGTAGATTCCAAGTCATCACGACTGAAAAAGGAAACGTCGGATAAGGGTAGATCATCTGCGGATGTCTCCACATCGTCTGCTCCTCTCAAGTGCCAGGATAAGATCACAGGTTCTTCTAGTGAAAGGGGGCCTGTTGCGTCTTTCAAGAGTCAAGACATTGCCCGATCAGCTAATTCTTGTGTCAGACCTAGTAGTTCTGCTTTATCCTCTATTGATAAAGCAGGTGCTGCATCTAGCAATGGATTGTCACGTAGCTCTTCAGTGAGTTCATTTTCCTCAGAAAAATCCACAAAGTCCACATTGAATCCTCATGCTAAGGTAAGACTTCTTCTTTGATACCTTTTTCTATTCAACAAAGGATGACTATCAGTAAGCAATCATTTCAGGAAGTTTTGACGGGCTCTTCTTTTCAACGTTCTGGCAGGAATTTATATTTAATCCCAATGCGAAGAGTTTCGTCCCATCTCAAACGACTTTAAGACCGGCATCTCCAGTGTCTGATAATTCCTTCTACTATCCAGCTGGGGTGGCTGCTATGCCACACATGCACGGCATGTCCGTGGGCATTGGGGTAATGATGCTTTTATGTATTATTACTGATTGGTGTTGCTTTTATGAATGCTTGTTTTTATGAATGCGGCTTGGCTGGGTACTTTTGATGCCAAGCATGGTTGAGTCTTGATGATCTGGGTTTCATTGGGATAGGCAGTTTCCATACTGGTATTTCATCCTACATCTGTCCAACTCTATCAAATGAAATATACTGTCCAACTCTACTTGCAAATGATTCTCTCCTTTTTTTTTTTTTTTTGGTGAAATGGTACGGAGTTGCAAATGATTCTTAGGAATGGTAATTTAGTGGAATAACTGAATCTTAAAAATATTACATAATATGTTCACCATAGTGGTCTGAAAATCAGTAGTTCATTGTTACACCGAGAAGAGCACAAAAAAAAACAGTGAACCTATCATAACCTCGTCCTTTATCTGGGCTTAAGACCAGCAACGTGGCCTAAGCTTGAGGGATGCCACACTAGGACTTCCGAAGGGTCATCTGGCCTAGTACTTCGCCCAAGCACACTTGATTTTGGAGTTTTACGAATAGTAAACGGTAAAAGGGTAACAGCCACCTTGTTTTTTTATGTGTCGTTAATTGATTCTTTTCCGTCTTTTAATGGTTAATGTATCATAGATGCAATTCTGTTGACTAGCGATTAGTGAGATCCCCTTTAGACTAGATTTTTGGAGTATTCTTAAGGAACTGAGATGCAAGATTGAATTGCAAGCTATTTTCAAATTGCTATAGCTGGTGAAGTTCACAAAGAATCTGCTTGCATCTTTGTGAACTGGACATGCTGTTGCTTCTCTCTCTCTCTCTCTCTCTCACTTTTTCCTTTTTGGAGGGTGGGGCAGAGTGTTCTGATGTTAAATGTTGCTAACGTACTATTTGCAGGTTGGTCCATCGTATGCTGGACATCAGCCTGTTATATTTAATCCACAGGCTACACCTGCACCGCAGCCATACTTTCATCCAAATGGACCTCAGGTTTGTCCTTTTTTTGGTCATTCCCCATAGTACGTGCTGGTTCTTCTGCCTGTAATATAGGAGAGATTTGGTTAATGCACTAGTCGTTCTGCCTATTATATTGAATTGGATTGCATAATGTTTAAAATCTCCTCCTTTGATTGCAGTATGGACAGCAGATGATGATTGGTCACCCTCGGCAAGTTGTCTACATGCCAACTTACCCCCCTGTAAGAATCTTTTTCTGGAATGTACCCTTTACTTTTTTGGTCTTGCAGTTTTCTGGCCATTTTAATAGCTCTCATTGTGATAAAAGTCAACTTTGGTTACCTTGCTTGATTATGAATTAATGATCCTTAACATAGTAGGCAATGCTTAAGAGGAATTTTCAACAAAAATAACGTAACACTAACTACACCTTAATATCAAGCAAGTTGTCGTCGATCATATTGCTTATGCTTTTCTGAGCCGAGGTCTATTGGAAACATCCTCTCAATCTCCACAAGGTAGGGGTCAGGTTGTGTACTCACTACCCTCCCCGTACCCCACAATATGGGATTATACTGGATGTTTTGTTGTTGTCGTCGGTCATGTCCTCATAATCTATGTCACTCCATTTAAGTTTGTCTTAGTCCAATTTACAACAACAACATAACTAGTATAATTACGCAGACCTTACCCCTACTTGGTAAGGTAGAGAGGTTGTTTCTGATAAATCCTTGGCTCAAGAAAAGGTGAAAAAAGAAGAAAGGAAAGAAGAAGAAGAAGACAAAAGACGAAAAGGAAAAAAGGGGAGAAAAGGAGAAGCCGAAAAAGGAAAAGTAGCATCAAATTGTAACAATAGGGAAAGAAGATAAACAAAGCGAACAAAACAACTGGCAAATAATAGAGATCGAAGAATATGAAAGTACACGAGTGCTACTGATACTACCGGGTCATGAGCTGAAGTAGCGGCATGACCTGCGTAATCACCTCTCCCTAATACTTCTTTGGTCTACCTCTACCTCTCACAGATCCACCATGGCCAACCTCTCACACCTCTTAATAAGAGCATCTATCCTTCTCCTCTTCACGTGTTCGAACCATCTTAGCCTTGACTCCTGTATCTTGTCCTCCACGGGGGCTACTTCCACTTTGTCCCGAATAACTTCATTCTTAATCTTATTGCCTCCGGTATGCCCACATATCCATATCAACATTGTCATTGCGGCTACTTTCATCTTCTGAACATGGGAGTTCTTGATTGGCCAAGACTCAGCTCATGCAGTATAGTAGGTTGCAGTATAGTAGGTTTAACCATCACTTTGTAGAACTTACCCTTAAGTCTCGGTGGCACATTCTTATCACACAAACACCGGATACGAACCTGCATTTCATCCCCGCACCAATACAATGTGAGACCTACTCATTACCTTGGATTATAGACCCGAGATACTTGAAACTACTTCTCCTGGGGATGACTTGAGTATCAAGCTTCACATCCACGTCTGCGTCATGAGTTCCATCGCTGAACTTGCACTCGAAGTATTCTGTTTTGGTCTGTCTCAGTCCAATTGATAAAACAAAATTAGTTTTTGTAGCACCAGAAATTCTCTGCCTTTTGGCAAATAAGTCCTTTGACAAGGCCAAAGACCCTAATGAACATTGGACCCAAATGCCAATCTAACACGTGCTTAGTTGAGCATGTCCCAATGTATTTTGCATTTCAAGGATACACCATAGATTGGCTAGCTTCACGCTGGCTATCTACCTGCCACAACTCTCTCCTCTTTTTTCAAGAGTTGGGACTAGCAATATAAGCAAGTTCACACGGCAATATGATGGAATTTCCCATTTATCTGATGATGCTTCTGCTGGTATAAGGATAATATAATAACAAACTATCAGCTTTAGTTTTCTTTCTTTATCTTGGTGCCAACAGGAATCGCCATATAAGGGAAGAGAGTATTGACCAGCTGGTTGATGACCTGCATCGCTTGATGGAGTAACCCAATTGCTGATATGTGAGAGAAGTTTCTGACAGTAGATTGCATGGATCATGTGTTGGTGCATAAAGTCCTGCTGGCTGATAAAATAGCTGCAATTTCTGCCTGCTGGCTGAAATGGTTCTGCTAGCACTCCTGTGTATGTCATATTAGTTATTTTGGTTTCGTAATCATAGATTCTTTTTTTTTTTGTAAGCTCTTTGTGTTTGGCGTACTGCCGTATATTTTTCTTCTTCAGGTTTTTATTTTCTCGACAAAATTTTAACCAATCTGTCCTAAATTATCTTATTATGCGATGGTGGTTGTTTGTGAAATTCGTTTTTATTCATACTTGTATCATGTTTTTGCTCTTTTGCTGGTGCAATATGGTAGTTCTATGGACGAATTTCCATTTTTCTATTCTGATTTTAGTACTGGTGTCACTTCCTCGTCCTTCTGGCAATTTAACTGCAGTCTTTGCTATAACGAGTTGGTGCAATAATATTCATGACACTGACGTTGCCGTGTACGAGGTGGTCAAATGGCATTAATTATTCATTTGTAAGGTAAAAATTGCACGGGACACCTTATTTGGTCGCCCCATTTAACTTATATTCATTTTTTTAAAAGTTTTTAATTTGTACCAACTTTTTAAATAACTTCATCCCCCTTTCTTCTCCTTCTCTTCATTTTCTTCTTCTTCTTTCTTCTGCTGCTGTTGGTGCTGCTATGGAACATCAGTTTTTGGGATGATTGCATAAATATGTTTATCAGAGCTGAAGTTTGCCAGTTACAAAACAAAAACCTGAAGTTCGTCAGTTACAAAAATAAAAACTTCAGTTCTAGAGCTGAAGTTCGCTAGTTACAAAAACAAAAATTTCAGCAATTACAAACAAAAATTTTACGTTAAGACGTGCACAAGTTAAACAAAAACTTCAACAAATAGAGAACAAAACTTCAGCTACTATGATTAAGTTCATCAATTACAAACAAAAACTTCAGGTTTAACACACTTGCTACTTCAGTCCCGTCTACTAGAATGCTAACATTTTGCGTGATTGCCTTTGCTACTTCAGCCCCGTATGTTGAAGTTATGCGAAAAAGCGGGTACACTTGCTATTTTTTTGCAAAGCGGGCACAAGTTAAAACGTGACACAAAAAGCGGGTATAGATACAAATGCCCCATTTGTAAGAGGCCATATGATCCGTTAAATTATAAATGCATTTAGTGTAAATAAAGAGAGAATTGTCATTTTCTTTTGCAACACAATGATATTTGGAGGAATCCTGTATCGAAGTCTGGGAATTTCTTTCTGTCACCTCCCGTTTTCGAGGAAAATGAGTTTTTTTAATTAAAGTGACATAATTGAAATATGACTGGTTTATTTTATTTTTTAGAGTTGCCACTTGGAATTATGGTGTTCCAAGTCACCAATTTATTTTAGATCTCAATTCAAGAAATTTTGACTCTGTTTAAGTATGCGAAACACTTTAGTCCGGGTAAGGAATATTGTTAATCCGAGAGAAGGTGTGAGACATTCCGAGTACGTGATTTTAGCACGGTCGCTTAACATATTACACTTGGCTTGATTTTTCGGATTATACATATTTTAAAACCTTTTATGCTTTTTATTACTGCTTCTATACCACTACGAATTATATTTTAAATAATTATGGAGTTTATTTGAAACAAGTCACGATGTCGTGCACTTGGTGTTTTGTACACATTGTAAATCACGCCACGTGAAATGCACCCGCATGGAAACATGAAGAGTTTTCAAGCAAAAAAAAGATGAGTGATGTAACTGATTTTTAACCAAACTGTTATTATTATTATTTTAAAAGAAGAAAATAAAAGAAGAGAATACAATCGAGTCCTGATTTTGGGCATCCTACATATCCCAGGTTATAAGGGAATCATGCCACATGTAGTTGAAAGAGAGTGGTGGTATGTGAGTTGTAGGGTCGAGTGAGGTTCCGTCGAGGCTCTGATAAGAATGGATTCACGCCGAGGCTCAGTTGGATGTGTTTCGAGATTTGCATAAGGCGAGGTCTGTTTCTGCGGTCGCCCTTGATGGTGTTCGTGTTAAGGCCCGTGAAGCTCGGATCACTTGTGGATATGATCCAGACATGCCTGAGGCCGGCGATGACGAGGTGAACGGGGGCGTGGATCAGCTTGAAGAGAATGCCTAATATGATGTTGCATACCTTGAGGGCGAAGATGACGTGGTGAGTAGGATCAAGATGATCTAGGCATCGATGGTCAGGGTGGTGAAGGTGCAGGGGATCATAATGGTGACGATCAATGGGTTTTTTTTTTGTTTTTGTGAACTTGTGTATTTTTGCCGGCGTCTTCACGAGCCTTTGTAAAAAAATGTCTAAGTATGAAATGCCAAGGTTGTTCTGCATTTGTTTCCTTTTATGTGGTTTGTTTTCTATACTTGTTCTGCTTCTGTTGTTTGGTTGCCTTTTCTCTTTTTTATTGTGCGTTGAGACATGGACGAGATCGTCGACTTCTTTGGTCGTGACCCTTCGTTAAATCGCAACCAAGAACTGGTAGATTTTTGTTCGAACGAGGTCGAACATAACCTAAGTTTGATTATGGTCGAGGGCCGGTAGGTGTTAGTTTGAGCGAGGTTGAACGTAACTTGCATTTAATTATGGCCAAGGGTCCGTGGATGTTAGTTCGAGCGATGTCGAATATAACCTGAATTTAATTATGGTCGGGGGTCGGTAGGTGTTTGTTCGAACGTGGTCGAACATAACCTGAGTTCAATTATGGTCAAAGGCCGGTAGGTGTTAGTTCGAGCAAGGTCGAACATAACCTGCATTTAATTATGGCCGAGGGCTGGCAGGTTTTAGTTCGAGCGAGGTCGAACATAACCGTAATTTAATTATGACCGAGGGCCGGTAGCTGTTAGTTCGAGCGAGGTCGAACTTAACCTAAATTTAATTACGGCTGAGGGCCAGTAGGTGTTAGTTTGAACGAGGTCGAACATAACCTGAATTTAATGGAAGATGTGTTGGTAAGTGTAAAGTTTATTGCCTTGCATCGTTGCTTTTGCTACATACTTGAAAAAATTCACAGATTTTTGGGTTTTGGCTGGCGTTCCAGCGCTAGTTCCAGTCTATCTAGTCTCTTCATTGGTCAATTCGGAGAATAGTGAGAGGTCGAGCAATGAAATAGTGATCACGACCTTGCCTTCGCATGCTTTGACTTGGAGTGTTCCCTTCGTCGCCTCGTTAAAAACCTCCTTGAGAAAACCCAACTGAGACAAAACTCAAGTGAGGGAAAAAAGAGTACGACTTAGGGGATGCTTTTTCTTTTAGAAGTTGATGTGTTTGAGGTGGCTGATATTCCAATTGTTTGGTAGTAGCTTTCCTTCCATTGTTTCTAGTTGAAATGATCCTTTATTTGCTATTGTTGTGATTTTGTACGGGCCGTCCCAATTTGTTCCAAGCTTGCCTTCCTTGAGATCTTTGCTCGCTTGAGTTTTAGCTTTCAATATGCAGTCTTCAATTTTGAGCGGCTTGACTTTGCATTCTTGTTATGATAGCGTTCTGCTTGCTGTTTTTGGACGATCATTCTTATATAGGCCATATCTTCGTTCGTTGACTTTGTTGAATTCTTTCCTTCTACTCTCGTCGTTGCTTGCGTCGCTCTCATGGGAGTACCTTAGACTAGGCTCTCCGACCTCGACTGGTATTGCTGCCTCGGTCCCGTAGAGCAAAGAGTAAGGTGTCTCTCTTGTGCTCGTTTCCAGAGTTGTTCGGTAGCCCCACAATACTTTTGGTAGTACTTCCGGCCACAGTCCCTTGGCGGCCTCAAGCTTCTTCTTCTTCATGATATTAGTATCGATTTGTTGAAGGACTCTGCTTGCCTGTTGTCAGAAGGGTGGTACAAGGTCCTGAGTATTCTTTTGATATGTCATTTCTCAAAAAATTCGGCGGTTTTCGTTCCCGTGAGTTGGGTTCGTTGTCGTAGTTGATTTCTTTGGAAGGCCGAACCGACATGTGATATTTTTCCATATAAAGGTGATTACGTCGAATGCTCCTGCTTCAGCCCACTTAGAAAAATAGTCAGTTAAAACAAAAAAGAATTGTACGTTACCTCGCTCTTCCGGGAGTGGGACCACGATGTCCATGCCCCATTTGATGAAGGACTAAGGTGAGGTGACCGAGTGGAGGAGTTCGCCTGCTTGGTGAATCATTGGGGCGTACTTCTGGCGTTCCTCGTATATTTTCACGAAATATGCAGCCTCATTTTTCATGGTAGGCCAGTAATATTCCGCCCGTATGAGGCATCGACCAGTGCTTGATTGCTGGAATGAGCTTCGCAATGACCTTCGTGGATTTCTTCAAGGACGTGCCGAGTTTGGTTTGGGCCCAGAACTTCTCTAATTGGTTGCTGTAAGTTTTCTTGTACATGTCGTTGTGGAGGATACTGTATCTGGCTGCTTGCATTCTCAATTCGTTGGCCTTTTTTTATCGCTTGGGAGTGTGCCGTCTTGCAAGTATGCGACAATACATTTGCGCCAGTCCCAAGTTAAGTTAATGGATCTTACCTCGACTTGGTCTAGCGATGAGTTGAGGATATGGACAACGTTTTTGTCTCCTGTTGTGATGCTTTTGGTGGTTGCAACTTGTTTGGCGGGGCCAACTGCCTCGGCGTTCTGTGCTCGTAGAATTTGGTCGAGCTAGCATCCGTCAAACTCGGTCAGCAGCTTGCAGATTTCGGTCTGGTATTTTTGCAATCTTTGTTCCTTGAAAGTCCATGAGACTTGGTTGACCACGAGCTGGGAATCACAGCGTAATTTAAACCATTTTCACCCATACTTGAGCGCTAGTCTCAAACCTACAATGACGGCCTCATACTTGGCCTCATTGTTAATCATATCCGGGCACCTTATGGATTGAGAATTACTTCGCCTGTTAGTACTTCAAGTACGAGTCCCAGTCCGGACCCCGACGCATTAGATGCGCCATCGGTGTATAGGACCCATAGGTCTTGTGAATGGGGGGAAGTTTGGACAACTTCCTTTTCGACTTCAGGCATTATTTTTGAGCTGAAGTCGACGACGAAGTCAGCGAGTACCTGTGACTTTATCACCATTTGCGACTGGTACGTGATATTGTGCTCGCTTAGCTCGATAGTCCATTTTTCCAGCCTTCTTGATAGCTCGGGTTCATGTAAAATGCTTCCTAGGGGAAAAGTTGTGACGACCGAGATGGGGTGACATCAGAAATATGGTCTAAGCTTTCGTGAAGCTATGACTAAGTCCAAAGACAGTTTCTCGAGGTCTGGGTACCTCGCCTCGACATCGAATAGTATTTTGCTAATGTTATAGATGAGAGATTGGGTACCTTTGTTTTCTCGAATTAGAATCGGAAATACAACTACCTCGGACACAGCTAGATAAACGAGGAGATGCTCCCCCGACTCTGGTTTTGAAAGCAAGGGCGGAGACGACAGGTATGATTTTAGTTCCCTTAGAGCATGGACGCATTCCGAAGTCCATTGGAGGTCGTTATATTTCTTAAGTACTCCAAAGAATTTATGGCACCTATCCTACGACCGTGAGATGAACCTTGTTAGGGCGGGGATGCGGCCAGTCAACCTTTGGACTTGTTTTTTGGTGGTCAAGAGTTCAGGTATCCCATCGATGGCTTTGATTTAGGTAGGGTTGACATCGATCCCTCCCTGTGATACCAGGAAACCTAAGAACTTTCCTGAGGCTATGCCAAACGCACACTTATTCGGGTTTAGTTTCATTCCATACCATCTGAGTATGTCGAAATTTTCTTTCAGATGGGCGATGTGATCTTCTCCCCTTTTGGGCTTGACCAACATGCCATCTATATATACTTACATTGTTTTACCGAGCTGATCTTTGAACATCCTTATCACCAACCTTTGATAAGTCACCCCAACGTTCTTTAGTCCGAAGGGCATGACCCTGTAACAGTACGTTCCTTGGTGGGTGATGAGCGTGATTTTTCATGATCTTCCTCTTCCATGAGGATCTTATTATAGCCTGAGTAAATGTCTAAGAAGCTTAGTAGCTTATGCCCGGTCGTTGCGTCAATGAGTTGGTCGATGTGAGGCAGTGAAAACGAATCCGTTGGGCATGCTTTGTTCAAGTCTGTGAAGTCCACGCACATCTGCCATTTCCCATTCCTTTTTTTTTAACCATTACTACGTTGGCGACCCACTTTGGGTACTTTGACTCCCTGATGGAACTATTTTCTAACAATTTTTCCACTTTCTCGTGCACTGCGTCATTGATTGCGGAGTTGAAATTATGCTTGACCTGCCTCACCGAGTGGTGGAAGGGGTCGAAGTTTAATTTGTGTGTGGAAATTTCCTTTGGGATGCCCGTCATATTAGCATGGCTGAAAGCAAACAAATCCGCATTAGCTTTTAAGTATTGACTTAATTTACCTGGTTCCTGAAGTTTGCAACCGATATAGGCCTTCTTGCTATGATCGTTGGGATCTAATTAATAGGGTCGAGGTATTCTTTGGTCGATCCTACGGCTTTGACTATGTAAGAATCTTTGATGCCTTCTCCGATCTCGTCATGCCTGACCTCGACCATGCTGATTGCTATGCCTTTTTTTTCTTTGTCTTTCGTTTGTTGGGTGGCGTGCTATCTAAAACCATGAGGTATCATTCCCAGGACGTACGTTGTTCTCCTCGTATGCTAAATATTCCCCATAGAGTTGGTAATTTGACGACTTGGTATAAGCTGGAGGGGACGACCTTCATGAGGTGTATCCACGGTCGTCCCACTATGGCGTTGTACGTGGTGTCTTGGTCCATGATGTGGAATGTTGTTTCCAAAGTCATGCGGCCGGCCAAAACGGGGAGTGTAATTTCCCAGGACGTCTGTTCACCTGCATTGTTAAAATCAGTTAGCATAATACAACGATACTATCTTATCATCGAGTTTTATTTGGGTAAGTACTCAGGGATGAATAATTCATGCGCTGCTCCGTCATCTACCATAATGCATTTACCATCAGTATCTAAAATTTGCAGAGTAATAATGAGGGTGTCATTATGAGGAAAAGCCAAATCGTTGGCGTCCAACTTGTCGAAGATGATACTTTCTTCGAGTTCTTCATATCATTCGGGGGCGATAGTCGCTTGAGTTTGTGGGTAGTGGTGAGCTTCACGTTGTTGATAGAGGCGTCGTCGTGTTGATGGTACGAGCTGGTGAGGGTTGCTTACCCTTTTTTTTTCTTTCCAGAAATAGATAGAATAAAGAAAGGGATAATTTATATCATGTATCGATTGTATGATCACCTTTCACCTAATTCTTTTTCTCTATTCATTTAATCACATAGGTATACGTATTCTCGTTGATCACTTAAGCTTGCAACATTCAGTTCTTTTTAGTTCTTATACTTTATAGAGTCAACTTCTCTTCTTCTTTTTTCCTTCTTCATACTATTGGTTTATTCTGTCAAACAACAAAATAGTTTGAAATGCACATTCTTTTTTCATTCTTTCTTATGTTTTCTCTCATTTTCTCACTTCAAATATAAAATGAATTTTATTGAGTACATTTATCACCTCTGAGTAAGATTTGACTTTAAACCACTAATTTCCCGAAGTTTGGAGTGCAATTTG
Source organism: Nicotiana knightiana (assembly GCA_005239525.1). Lineage (NCBI taxonomy): Eukaryota > Viridiplantae > Streptophyta > Magnoliopsida > Solanales > Solanaceae > Nicotiana > Nicotiana knightiana. The sequence goes on along the minus strand of ML407039.1, from coordinate 30,962 downwards.
AGTGGATGTTTAAAGGAGTAAGGACGGAAGTTGGTTAAACTTTGACTTTAAAATATATTTATTGAGGGTCTAATATCATTTATTTTAATTTTTAGATACTCAAATTAGAGTTATTATAAATAGTTACTGCCCTTGACCAGATGGTTAAGAATATTATGTATATATTGTTAGGCGTCATTTGGTTGGGGTTATAAAAAATATATTCTACATAAAAATCAGCATTAGTTTATACAATCTTATTTACCTAAAAAATACGAGTAACAATTAAATTTGATTTGTGATTTTAAAGATACGTGATCTAGTTCAATACCAATTAATAAGCAAGTAATATAAGGTGTAAATGAAAGGAATAAATGAACCAAATCAGTGTTACTTAAGTAGTAGCGACTTCGAGCTCGGTGACCTCGAGGTGGATCAAGAACAATAAAGCAATAATAAAATTTAAAGGACAATTCTGGTGAACAATGAGCGAAAAGTGGAGAGTATATTCTTTGCCAATGATTAGATGATCTTTACAAATAATTGGGATCCCTTTATATAGGAGGGAAACCTGAATAAGGTACATTTCTATTTACAGTAAAGAATATTATTGGGACAACTGTATAACCGCCTAGTACGGATTCGTACAAGTATATTCCAGAATTTATATCATGATCTTGGGGACGTGGCGAGAATCTTGTCCTTCCGTAACAGACTCACAACAGTACTATTTTGGCATTGATCGTACTCGGTTCCGATGATCTTCGACACTTAGGTCTACGGGCCTCTTATTTTGCCTTCGAGCCCGAACTTGGTCTTTATCGAACCTCAACCCTCGATGTGACCTCTCGAGCCTACAAAATCGGGGCATATAATTTTGGCAGTGTACAAATCTGTAATTGGAATTTGAGTAGATTTTTAATCTCAAATAAAATCATCATTAATTAATTGTTTTTTTTTTTGCATAAGTTATTTGAACTTTTACGTACTATTTTATGCGGGACAAGGACACAAAAACAAAATTCGACGATATTAATATCGTATTATATTGTATTGTATTGTATAATTTGATGAATACAATGTTTGAATATATTACATCATTTGTCGTTGTTTCATGATATCATGCACTAACAATATAAAGAATAAATTTGCAATATTATAAAAAAAATTTATAATACGGGATAAATTTATTATATAAAAAGGTAGGATAAATAATAAAATAAAATTATTTAATAATAGCAAATGGTGAGATTGAGAAAAAGACAAGGTAATGATGCAACTAGACCAAATTTATTGTTACATAAAGTGACACATTTCGACGTTACGCAACGACAAATTTAACGATACTATATAATAAAATTTAAATAACAACAAAAACAAACATCGTATTTAATGTAACAGTACGATACAATACAGTAGGTAACCACCATCCAAACAAGATGTTAATTAAAATACAAGATTAATTTAATCCCAAAATTTATTGCGATAATCCATCTGTGGGCCCTACTTAAACTTGACAACCGCGTACACAAAGTCAAAACTGCTTGACTTTAACCTCTTTCTTCTCGTTTTTGCCGCCGCTGTAAAAAAAAATTGCATTAATAATGGAAGAAAGCGGAAAATTAGGAGGAGAACAGAACAATACCCTCAGTGTGAAAGATGTGTTTCAGGATTTCAAGGGCCGACGTGCTGCTCTTATTAAGGCCCTCACCACTGGTTTAATTTCCTTTCTTCTTCTTTCGTTTTATATTAAACTTTTTTGCTGATTTATGTAATTAATTTATTTGTTTCGTTATTCAGAAGTGGAAGAGTTTTTTAAGCAGTGTGATCCTGGTAAGTCCTTTTTTTTTTCTTTTCAGTTTTATATTAATAGCATCATTCCACATTGGTGATTATGTATAAAATAAGAATGATTGTTTCAAAATATGTTAAACTATAACTTCATAAATTTTGAGATTCATGTTTTATGTAACCCTACGGAAACACCCTCTCTACTCCTGGTAAGGTATGCGTACGCAGTACCATCCCCATACCACACTTGCGGAATTTTACTAGATTGTTGTTTTATGTAACCGTACCCAAAAAAACATTGTTTCTTTAGTGTTTCACAAGATTTTTCTCTTAGGAGAGGAAAATCATGTTGTCAGTATTGCTTGTTTTTGTATTTTCTCCTTTTCATTAATTTGTCTAGATTCTTCGCATAATTAAATAGCTGCTCACTTAAATCAGATGCAAAATTTGCACTTCAACTTTGATTATGCCCCCAAATCTTAAGTTTTGGGGAGGCAATATTCAGAACTTCTCGTATATTGTTAATTGATGGTGCATAAAGATTTCCATAAATTTCCCTCATGATAATGTAGATGCATGTTACCGCATTATTAGGAAATCTTTAACCCTCCTTGAAACAGAAGTAGAATCAAAGTTACAGTGTGTTTAGCTTAAACGAAACACTTCTAATCCTGAGTCCTTGATCTTCATTTGGAAGTGTTATTTAGGGTGGCTGATCAGGGTTATAACATTTAGGACTTTTCAATTTGAGATTTTGTTTATGGTTATAAGCTGCCTCGTCACCGCAGCTCCCCTGCCCTCCTCTGAGTTTTATTACAGTCAATATGCTTCTTGTTCATGATCAAATATGTCAACTGTTTCTTATGCAGAAAAGGAGAACTTGTGCTTGTTTGGACTCCCAAACGAGCAATGGGAGGTTAATATGCCTGCTGAAGAAGTACCACCAGAGCTTCCAGAGCCTGTTCTTGGCATTAACTTTGCTAGAGATGGGATGCAAGAAAAGGAATGGCTTTCCTTAGTTGCCGTCCACAGTGACGCTTGGTTGCTATCTGTTGCCTTCTTTTATGCTGCTAGGTTTGGATTTGATAAGTCCGACAGGTACTTCTTCTCAGTCAATTTCTTTTTTTCCAGCTATTCTATGCTTGTAAAAGCAATTTTTTATGTTTGGCGATTCTTGCCTGCTCCAGTAGCTCATTGACATTTTCTTTGTATCAGCAATTTTATGTTGATTCTGCTTCTCAGTGCATTAATGTTTTTCCTTTCGTGTGGTTTCTCTCAAACAAAACATACTTTCTGTTAAAAGCAGAAGTGATGCATCTGATTAATGAGTTTTTAGGTTGGTCATTCAGTTTAGATGCTTTTGGTGTTGAGCTAGCGAGGCCTGGCATTATTACTAGCAAGAGAAGCTAAAGGTAGAAATCTTGGTTACGATCAGTTCTTTGCATTTTGCACCGCTGATGCATGCAACATTTTTCTCTTTGGTCTCTGTCCTTTATTTATTTATATTTTCTCCTTTGCCACTTTACTTTCGGGAAAGATCATTGAAAGTATCTTTTAGTCCGAATCCAAACACTTTACTGAGCTAAATTGGGAATGCTACTTAGGCCAAAAGAATGGAGGATGTTCAAGATCTTGACGTCGCTAATTAGTTATATAAGGTAATATATCCTTTTTACTCCTTATAAAATGTTAAAATTTGAATTGAAACCTATTGTTTCAGTGATTTTGTAAGAAGATGAAGAGGTTAAGAAGAAAAACTGCAGGAGAGGACATGATGCGAAGTGCAAAAAGTAGGCATAGAAGAGGTGTGAAAAATGCAAAAAGCTTGTTGAGTATTGACTTGAACGCCTAGTGTATTATCTTGCACCTGTAGAAATGAGCTGATACAACTCTAACAATAGGCTTGGCTCTTTTTATTTTTATTTTTAATGATGACGCCATGATGGTGGTGTCTAGGCTAGCTTGCGCGCACCTCAACTATTCTATAAGGAAACCTGCTACCTCTGGGTAACTATGCCACCAAGGCTTAGGCAGATGGAAAGAATTAACCTAGCGTTGTTTTTCTCCGTTGGGATTTGAAGCTGAGACCTCATGGTTCTCCTCCCACTTATGGGCCACACCCTTGGGTTAGTAGGTTTAGTTCTTAACAGGTTAATGCGGTCCATCTAGCTTGGTTTATTTTCTGTATAGTTTGCTCCCAAATGAGTGTTAATCAATTGACCTGAGTGCTTTAATTTGTATGATCTACATATCACATGCTTGTCCAGCATACTTGCACTTAGCCGAGTCAACCAACTAACAGCAAGCAGTATGCAATGTCAGTTATGTTCTTTGAAAAGCAACTCAAATTGAGGAATATGGAATTTCTTGGTTTAACTTGAATTCATTTCTACATTTTGGTGTTTGTTGTATGTGGAATCCTTCATACTGAATGTGATGTTAATAGGAAGCCTGTGTTCTAGATTTCTTCACATTACTTTGTGCGTAAAGGATAAGTACATTCATATTTCTATTAACCTACCAGAGATTTGTGTCTTTTGCTAGAGATTCATACCAGATCAAATTGTGTCAACTTTGACTCAACAACGACAGCACTCATTGTGCTTTCACGTCTCGTGAAGTTTACTATGTTGCTTTCCATGCTCATTAGTTGCCTTCTATTTTCCAGGAAGAGGCTCTTCAACATGATAAATGATCTGCCTACTGTATATGAAGTAGTGACTGGTGCTACAAAGAAGCAACAAAAAGAAAAATCTACAGTCTCTAACCATAGAAGCAACAAATCCAAGCCAAACTCCAAAAAGGTAAAGGATATGTTCTCCAAGTATGCTTTATTTGCATTTCAGCTGTAGCATGGTCTTTTATCTTATGTGATAACTTTTATGTGTTGCATTGCTTGTTACTTTTGAGATTAAAATTCTGCCTGTTTGCAAGCATCTGGATATCGAGCTTATGGTTCTTGTGGCAGATCTTGACTAAGAATCTCTGGCATTCTGCTTTAAGTTCTAATTTTCTGGTTTCTGGGCTTTTATAGTGTGTGATCTTTTGATTGTGTTATATCCTATTGCCACATGATGTCAACTTCATTTTAAGCTATTGTTGTTTTCTTTTCCGGCTGTAAAAACAGAAGGCAGCAGAGTCTCAAGGAAAGTTTACAAAGTTGCCGCAAAAATATGAAGAAGAAGAAGAAGAGGGATTGGACGAGAAGGATGATGAAGAGGAGCAAGATGAGACACTATGCGGAGCATGTGGTGAGAAATATGCAGAGGATGAATTTTGGATATGTTGCGATATTTGTGAAATGTGGTTCCATGGCCATTGTGTGAAGATCACCCCCGCCAGGGCCGAGTTCATTAAGCAATACAAATGTCCGCCTTGCAGCAACAAGAGAGCGCGGACCTAGTGTATAGTATATGGTGAGTGTAGAGTTTTCCTGCTGTTAGATGCATCTGACTATTTATATTGGTCTATATTCATTATATTTGGTTCTAAGTTGTGAGTCTCTATGTATAGTTGGCTCTAACTTAGGGTCCTTATATGTTGATTCTGTTTAAATTAACGGTAGTTCAGTTAAACTATGGTCCATATTTTACAATGTTTAATTTCTTCCTGTTGTTGTCGAGGATATATCAGAAACAACCTCTCTACTTCAGAGGAGTAGGGGTAAGATGTACGTACACACTATCCTCTTCAGACCCCAGACCTCACTTGTGGGATTTCACTGGGTTGTTGTTGTTGTAGCAGGATGACAGACTCACTATTGTGATTAGCTCCCAATCCCTTTTGTCATTCTTTCTCTTTACACCTGTGGTCCGGCCTCTCCGGCTGCGCATTCTTACACATTGCTAGGCCGAGGATAAAACCAACACTTAGTAAGTGGCAGTCTAATGACCCTTTGAATAGGTTGGGGCTACCATATGGAGAGTTTTTTTGGCTAAATTGAGTCTTCGAAACCTCATAACATAAGAAAGTTGTGGAGTACATAAGCCTCTTTAGAGATTGACCTCAATTTCAAAATAGATTGTGGATTAGTCGAGATACGCAAGCCGGTTAAGAAGCCATTATCGTTAGAAAAGAAAGTATCAGTTGTTGTCCAATCTGGTACGTCTAGTTTGTTGGGGTGACACTCCGCTTCTTTATACTCTTTGGAATCCTGCAGTACTTAATCATTACTCTTAATATTTTAGTTTAATTGGTATGATACGAACTACCTAACTTATCGACATTTTCTGCAAGTTTTCAACTGAGTCAACTTGTTATGACTTATTCACTTAACTCGCTATCATTAGCTGTATTTCCTTTATTAAATTACATCAGGACGAAATTCCTTAAAAACCTCTGCTTTTAAAAATATTCTAAACAAATGATCCGGTAGCCTGAGCCATTTTTTAAGGAAATGCTAAGCAATCTCGTTTCTCTAACAAACTGCTAGGGGAGAAAAGAAAAACAGAAAAACACGCTGTTGCTCGTATAATTGTTTCATAAACAGCAGTGGCGAACCCAGGATTTTGTGCAAGCTGATTCAGTCAAAGACGAACGTGTCTAATAATATAAGTGGTGTTGGGTATGACAAGTAGGGTTTGATTATTGGAAAACTCACAAATGTCCCAAATAAGTCTCAACTTACCAACCTCTAGCCATTAGTCATAGACTTACCAAAACTAACCACGCACAAATAAAAATTGAAAAACTAAATAAATAAAGTTCTTTCTCTCAAAGAATCACATGCAAAAATCTCCTAGCATATTTTTAAGCGTGATTAACAACATTAGATGCAAGACCAAAGGAAATTTCATGGATGAAGTAGCAAATAAGGTGATGAAATACAAAACAAATATATACAATATTCCAAAAATCTAAGCAAAAAAGGAATTTTTTCAATGAGTATAATTGAAATTCATTGGAAACATATAGATAAGTCAATATACAAAAGTTGAGGAAGATTGGAGGTGATTTGGAGTGGTTTTGTATCAAAATTCATAATTAAAATGATGTCGAAAAATTCTTCTGCGACGCATGTATCAAACATGTATAATGCATGTATCTCACACACATGTATACATGTGATGCACAATTGATATAAATATGATATATATGTGATACACAAATGATACACAATATGATTCACATATCTTTTTTTTTTATGTTCAGTTTTTACTTCGAATATTCAATTCAAACCACCTCAAAACTTCACCAAATCATCCCAAAACTGAGCTTCAAGCTCCTTAAGATGAATCCAATCTATTCTAATAACACCCACTCAAAATAAAGCAAAAATTTGACTTTTTTTTCTACAAATAGCTAATTGGCTAATATTAGTAATATTTGGTTAATATTAGTAATATTTAAGAATTGACCAATTTTTATAATGAGCTACTTATAAATGGACATAGCTGGTAGTTTCCCTTGATTATTTTATTATCCTTTTTTGTTCTCAATACAATCTCAAAATGAAGTTATTTTAAAGTTGGCCCTCTATAATTTTAATAAACCTAAAAATATTTTATGAAGGTTAAAAAAGATTATCTACCTCTATTTTAAGAAATTTGTCTATTTAAATTAACAATTTTTACATCAAAAATCTAATTTAACAAATATTTATTAACTCTAAGATATTCAAATAATTCTAAAGTATTCCTTGTTATTAATAAGAAGTTGTTATTTGCAGATAAAAGAGAACAAAAAAATAAGTAAAGTGTAATAGTAAAATAATAAAAAAGAGAGAACATGAGAGTAATAAATTTGAAGGGCAAGATGATGTTTAATTTGAAACAAAGATTGTCTCAGCTTTACGTTGCACACACTCCGGTCCAAGCACGGATTAAAAGAATTAATTGGAACACGCCTCAAAAAAGATTCGATCACAGCACCACTCGCAAATTCTGAACCCACTCGACCACTTCGACAATGAACAGTTTGTGTTTAAGCGGGTTCAAATATTTTTTATAAAATATTTCTCTTTTAAATATAATTTATCAAGTATAATTTTTCGAGGAAGCGGGTTCAACTGAACCCTCTCGATATCAGGTGGGTCCGCCCCTGATAAACAGTCAAAAGTTTCATTTATAGTAATTTATGTATAATGGTTGGCTACTTGTGTTGTTGTTAACCACTATCATTAGCCATCTGAATATTAAACATTAAGATAATTGTCTAAATCTAATCCCCAAAATGTTGGATAATCACGTTGGACCCACCACTTTCTCCTGTCTCATTAACTCAAGATTAAAAAGAATTAAGACTTTATACGCAACATGTTCAAATCAACATCATCAAACAGAAAGAAGAATCTTAATCTACCATTGGCTGAGATTAGCTACAAGTCAATTAAGTCCAATACAGATTCTCATCTTCCAATCGTTTCAGTGATTCCCAACATTTTCATATCACAAGGAGAAAGACTTGAAAAGGATGTATTCCTACTACTTTGGTTGTATTCTTGAAACACCCCCCCAAAATAAAAGGTCTTTAATCATCTTAAGGAAGAAGAGAAGTTGCCCAAGGGCTTTTAGTCTAGTAATAAGGGCCCAATGCTTGATGTCTGGGTTAGGTGCACGTTACAATTTCCAACCTAGTCATATACGCCTAATATTTAACCGGTAAAGGATAGAGAAACGAACACACTATCCACCAAATCATACATATGTTAGCTCGTGAGATCAGAAAGTGGAGAAGGCATGACATTTTATGGGTACATAGGATCAAACATAAAGTAGTGTTATTCACTTGACACACTTTAGAGCATGTTTCCAGCCATTGATCGTAATGAATCAACCCCAAAAATGGATCAAGATAGCTTGCCTGCCAAAATCGATAGGCATTAAGATGGACTATATACAGATTCATAGTATGTACATGAACCAAACTTACATAACAACATTATTTCAGTTCTTGCTCTAGGCTTCTATATGTATAACTCAGCATGCTGATTCTAAAAAGACAGAAAGATCATCATTCAAAAAGAATGGATCAAACCGTAAACCTAACAATAGTAAAGGTGAAACAGGGGAAGAAGACTGATAACTTTAGCCTAATTTGACGTTCACAGGGTTCACGAAGCCCAGCTTTCTTGACTCTTTGTGGAGAGGCGTTTGAGGAATTCGTACGTAGTTATCATAGTGGTTGCAGACATAGACATTGAAGCCCATCGAGGACCTAATCCTCTGTAACAAGCCATCCACCCACCTTCCCTTACTAAATTCCTTACTGTTTGGGCCACCGTTGGCCCTCTCCGCCCATTTTCATCGCCATCTAGGACCTGCAATCTCGTCTTGATTGTGTCTAATGGTGTTGTAATCAGAGCTGAAATGCCGCCTGCCATGGCTGCACTCACTCCCTGAACCGCCATAACAGTCTTCGAGTCGGGTTTCAAAGTCTTAATTTCATCCTCAGTTTTTGCCTCACTACTCTTGCAGAAGTAACATCCATAACCACTCCAGACGAGCCGCTGAGTAATGGAGTAAGATGCCCACCAAAGCGCATTGGATGGTGCATAGGTCAAAATCGAAAACCCAAAACCTCTGTAGAGTCCCTTAGGCCCATCTGTTTTAAGGATTCTACGAAACGCATCGATCCCATTGAGATATTTACACGAACCACCTTGCACCATGAGCCGCTGGCTCACTACATCTACAGGAGTCCACACCAGTTGAGCTGCCACAGCAGCGCTAAGCCCAGCTGCAGCGCTGGCTAGGGCGGTCGCGGTAGGCTCGGGAACACCGAGCCTAACTGTGGCTGTACCGACGTTACTCTTTGTAACCTCGAGTGCAGCCATATAAAGTGCTCGGGCTGGGATTGTACCCATCAACGAAGTACCAAACCCGCGATACAATCCGCGAATCCCTTCGTACTTAACTACAGCGAAAGCTGTTTTAAAGCAAGAAAGATGAGCTTGCGCTACCTGTTGCCGAGTCTTTAACACCACAACAGGGTAAAGAGCAGCTGAAACACCTGAAAATAAGGCGGCGCCGAGGAAGAAAAACTTGGATTTGTCCAGCATTTTCCAATCTATATCCGCCGGTAACTGGATTTCCTGAGACGATTCCTCCTCTGCTGCACCTAAACTCATTTTCGCCACTTTATCAAATTCGGTCTCAATTTTCTCAATCCGTTTTGATCCCAGACCTCACTTTCATTCGCGTCAGAAGTGCACAGTAGAATTTAGGGTAAACTTGAAGCTAGTTGGAGAACGGATGAGTTTTTTTGCGTTGGCGAAGCCATATTTTAGATCGGAAGTGGGTAATAGCAAAAGGACCTAACATTTCTGTGATCGTATTATATAGGAAAGAATCATGACGGTGGACTGGAATCAGTCAGAACGGCAGTAAGAGTAGTAAAACTAACCGGAAAAACTAGGATCTCGCCGGAGGTAATCAGAGATATTTTCAATACACAGAAATGAAGGGGAACTGCTGCAGCTACTTATCCTTCAAATATGGGAACTTTCTCTTTTTACTTTTTGGGATCTTTCTGCTTTTTTCTTTTTTTTTTTTGGTGTGAGGGAATTTGGATAAAGGGCGAGGAGGGGAGCACGTGTCTACTGTCAATTTGCAGAGTGGATAGGGTTATATTCGTCCAAACAAGTTGATGTTGTTCCAAAAGGACGACACTCTGACGTGCCGAACCTTATCCTCTCAACTAAACCAATCCGCTGTGTGCAGGTATTTTGTTCTTCCGTATACCTGCATTAGCCCAAATGTCGGGTCGGTTAGCTGTCGATCAAAGCCCAATCACACTCGAATAGTATAGTATTTCGCTCCTTCAATCTTATCATACAGAAATGTTATTAACTGTTTTCTCGGATTTTTTGACAATGTAAACAAAGAATATTTTAAAATATGACATACTATATATATAAGTATAGGAATTTAGAAATTTATTGTCTTATAACAACAATAATACACTCAGTATGAAACCTTTTGTTAAACTAATTAAATAAGAAAGTGATGGGTAAATCCTAGTTAAACATAATACGTTCTAGATTTAACACGTGCTTGAATACGTAAGCATAATGATGCTTAAACCGATCTAATGCAAATGGTATTAAATGGTGCTGTTATGAACAAGTGGAGGAACAGTGATAAACAATAACTATATTAAATGGTAATAAATGTAAATAGAGAGAATGATTTACCCAAATATTGAATGAGGTGGATGATTCTTCTCTCTAGCAACGATGTAAGATAAATGGATATGAGAATATATGTGGTTTTCTCCAATCTGATGCGAGAAAATGTGGAATAAACAGCAAATCGAATCCTTATGGAAAGGTAATATTTTGTATTGTCACTCTAAAGTCAACTTTTCATAAGAGTTCTTATCAACTAGAATATTACATGTCTTTTGCCTCTCTTCTACTGTTTATATGGGATACTCCAAAAAATCCTAAAAAGTACAACAGAAGGAATATGCAGTAGAATATTCCTTTTGAAAGTTCCAAAGCTATACTAGCCGTTACTTCACTTCTTACTGCTCGACCTCGGCCCTAACGGGCTACTCAACGGCTCAATCTTGTCAACATCCGATCGATCTCGACCTAGTCGCCCGTGATGAGCTACAATTCTCACACTTGATCACCTCTTCAAGCCGAATTTCCTCCGTTGGATTTTGATCCATACAGTTAGTCTCTCCGCTTATTGAGGTCGTCTTTTGGTTGACCTCAATGAGCGGACTTCCTCAATCGTAGTTTTGAGAAATTCGGACGAGGAGGTCCAGTAATGGTGATCACTGCCGAGATGATGATGTGTCGCTCCGAGAGCTGCGGTCAATGAGGCTGGTTCAGAGTGACGTCACAACCGCATGCATCATCATTACGCATCTTCCCGATGCATTGCATCGTTCCTTGTGTCCCTGTCGTTTCGATTCTAGTATTTTTGACGGTTGTTTGCATCAATTCGAGCGCCGTTGTTTTCTATAAATAAGAGGGGGGAAACCCTTTGGAGAAAACTTTACACTCTCTGATCTTTCGAATCTGCACATTGTTTCTTCTTCTTCTTCCAGCGTTCATATTTTCTGCAACTTCCACCATCACCACTTCTTCTATACTTTCGGTTCTATCGTATACATATTAGTAAAAGATGTCTAGCTATCTTCTAACCCTGAGATGACCTCAGACCCAACTCCATTGTCAGTGGCCATGCCCTCTGACGAAGGGGAGGCCATTGTTGTGGAGGATGAAAGTTTCCCTATTGTGGAAGAAGTCATCCCTCGTAACCCAGGCTCTAAGTTAGATTTTTCGAAGTTACATGTTGATGAACCAAAGCCCGTGAAATTCGAGATGGAAGCAGCCCATATTTCCGCACTCAGGACCAAATTTAACATCCCCGCTCACATTGACCTGGTCCCAGCTGGGAACGACGTGATCCAGGTTCATCGTCTCGGGTATTACGCGTTTTAAGCATGTTGATACCTAATTTTTCTCTCATATATATATATATGTATGTATGTATATATGCATCAATAATTAGTTTACAAACCTATACAAGCATTTTGTATAATTTTTCATAATTTTAGAGCTTTAAATTAATTTTCGTGCATTTAAATTATATAAATATTTAGTAATTATCCCTTTAAATTATTTTGTGATGAATTAGTTATCTAAAATTATTATTTTTGCACCTATAATATATGTTTCAAATATTTTATTTCATTTCATTTCATATAATTACATTAGCATTTTTAAGTTATTTATATAATTTTGCAATAATGGCCTATATTCATACAAAAAGGCTCTTCATTTTATATTATCTGCGTCAAAATAGAATTTTTGTATTTTGTAATATAAAGTTATTATTTTAAGTATTTCAGTGTATAAATAATATTTTATTCTATTTATTAAGCATTTTATAAATTATTTTTGATAAAATTTTGAGGTATTTAAAAACTAGCCCACTCTTGAACTCATTTTCGGACCAAGCAATGGCCCAAACCTAATACACTAGCCCAAATATACCCCAGCCCAAACCAAATTAACACAACCCCTAACCCGGTCGCGGCCCGTTCCTAATAACCCGACCCAACCAACTCCCTTTTTAATCGTGGCCGTTGATCTCTGAGATCAACGACACATATCAAACTCTCCCCTTTAACTATCCAAACAGCCAACCCTAATTTCATTCTCCCCCGTCCTCCGCCCTAATATCCCTCACCTCCCTTCTCCCTCCTAAGAACCCTAGCCCTCCCCCCTCCCCTCCCCCCTCCAAAGAAAAAAACTCTCCTAATCCCACCTACTATGGGATCCCATGGTTATTCCTTGCCATATATGGCCTCCCCCTGGTACTGGTTACTCTCCTATACTGCTTGCCTAACATGGCAAGAAGATCTCCACAAGATCGAACCAAAATCGGTTCAAATCTCTGATCTTTCCTCCATTATGTCTATATTCATCCTTTGTTCTATTGTGCGTACGAATATTTGTGTATTTTTTTGTTGATTCTTACTTACCCTAAAATTAGGGTTTTCAGATCTCTTCAAATCGAATCAAAATTGGTTCGATTCTCTGATTTTGAATATTATTTGTGTCTATATTCGTCCTACGCTACTGTTTTTGTGTATATTATGGTAATATTTGTTTTTCCTAAAAAACTAGGGTTTAATTAATTTATATGTTCTTCTTTCCTTTTATGGTTTAATTGATTGTATTTCCTTACTTGTGTACTGATTTTACCATTATATAAACCCATTCCCTTTTCCCTTTTTAAAGAGACGAAAAATCACTAAAAAACTCTCACTAAAAACTGAGGTTTCTACTCTGTATTTGTTTAATATTCTATTCTGTTTGGCTTTTGGCCGGTTGAAAGTCAAGGCCACCGGATTTCTACGTTTCTGACCTCTCTTGGGTGTGAGCACTGCCCTGGGTTCTTGAAACCCTTGGGAACTTGACATATCCGAGAATCTGGTCCTTACTGTTGTTTTTTTCTTGTGTATTGAACAATCATTGGTTAGTTTTTGAACCCTCTTGATGTTCACTCTATTATGTTAGCATGTTTCCTTGAAACTGCATGGCTTAATGTATTCACTGACTATCTTTATATGTGATTCTGCCTATAATTGCTAGCCTAATAATGTCTTTGCAATTAACTTAGTTAATTTGGACAAAATGAATCATGCTTAGTTTAGTGTTGTTCTGCCTTGATTATATAGTTTAATCTATGTTCTCTGCCTAAATTTGAACTTCTAGGGATTAAGTGATGTTATTAGCATGCCCTAACTTGATTAAGACCTTCACTCTAAGTGTAGTATGCTCTTATGACTATGGCTGTCACTCTATGTGTTCTTGCCATATCCAATTCTGTACCTCTAACTACTTGTGATCATTTAAACTAATCTTCCTTGATTGATGTCCTCTATGATATTTGATCATGTTTGTATTATACTATTTAGTCCTGAGTTTGGTATAATCTGATCCTTTAAGTTCTAAACTGGTTGCATTACTTGGCTTTGCTAGTCTAAGACCCTTGCCTGTTAACTCTCCAATCCAGTCTCTTTGTTTCTTATCATATACCCCAATGTGTTAGTTTGCTTCTTGAGTTTATTATGTGATTATCTTATAGTGTTTGCAAATACTTTTCCAAACCTATTGCTTTACTACTTTTTTTCATTGGTTGTTTTCTGTTATGAGTTTAATTCTGGGCCGGCTGAAAGCCAAGCTCCCCCCCCCCCTTAAATCTCCTCTATCAACCTTCCCAGTGTGAGCACCGCCCTAGGTTCTTAAAGCTCTTGGGAACTCTGACACACTAGGGTCTAAGGTTCTTTGTCACTTTGTCCTAGTTGCTCAATTCTGCCCCCCTCCCCTTTTCATCTACTGAATAAACCAATTGGTTTGTGTAAATGGCTATTCTTCTGGGACTTTTGATCAAATTATGTGTAACGACCCGACCGGTTGTCCCGTGAGATTTATCCCATTTTCCCCATTTCTGCATTTGTTATATATTGCTATCCTATTTTTTTTGTGTTGGGTCAGTTGGTTTGGGTCCGGAGTGATTATGGTGAGAATATAGGCATTTAGTCTCTTAAAGTAGCCTAATAGTTGAGAAAATCAACTGAGAGTTGACTTATTGGTGAACGACCTCGGAATGCGGATTTTATGGCTCGAATAGATTTCTTAGGTGATTTGGGACTTAGGAGTGTGTTCAGAATATTTTTGTGACGTCCGGTGTAGAATTAGGCTTGAATTGGTGAAAGTTAGTTTTTGGCAATTTTTGGTCGGCAGTGGAAAATAGGCTATTGGGGTCGGAATGGAATTCCAGAAGTTGGAGAAAGTTCGTAATATCATTTTGGATATGCCTCCAAAATTTCAGGTCAATCGGAGGTGTTTTGGTTGGTTTCGGCAAAGTTGGCGAAATTTGGAAGTTTCAAAATTCATAGGCTTGAATTTGATGTGATTTTGGTGTTGTTGCATTTTTTTTGGTGTTTAGAAGGCTCGAATAAGTTTGAATGATGTTATGGATATGTTGGTATGTTTGGTTGAGGTCCCGAGGGCCTCGGGTGTGTTTCGGGTGGTTAACGGACCAATTCTTGGCTTGAAAACTGGGCAGATTCTTGCTGGTGTGAGGTTCTGGTTTCCTTCTACGCGATCGCGGGAGGATGTTTGCGATCGTGTAGAGTAAAATAGTGGGACAAGCATTTTGTTCTATGCAATCGCGTGGTTAGGATTGCGATCGCATAGGTTGGGCAGGTTGGGCAGGATAGGCAGTGCGATCGCGTGGGTGGTTCTGCGATCACGTAGATTATTTTGAGGCGCGTGTGTGGGGTGGAAAATTATTCTATGCGATGTATTCGTCTGCGATCGCATTGGTTGATTCGCCTGTGCATCGCGATCGCGTGCCAGGTTCGTGATCGTTGTGAAGGAAATTTTATAGCTGGGCAGAATGTTTTAAAAGGCCTATTGTGCGAAATTGGCTCATATTTCCTCCATTGTTGACGAGTTGGGAGCACTTTTGAGAGGATTGAAGCGGGAATTGAAGGGAATCACTTGGAGGTAAGGTTTTTAACTTCATAAATCGTTTATATGTCGATTTCTAAGTGATTAAACCATAGAATTTGCTGGAATTAAACCCAAATAGGGGAAGAAGGGGTGCATGGGAAATTGATTCTTCTTTTGAGGATTTGAGTGGGCAATTGTGGTCCGATTTTAGTGTTCTTGGTATGTATATAATCGTGGGAGGACGGGGATTATAATTATGTAAAAATTATAAAATTCCGATACGTGGGCCCGAGGCTCGGGTTTGGCCGAATTTCGAGATTCTTGTATAATTTGATAGTTTTCGATTGGGTTGAGTTCCTTTGATATATATTGATGATGTTAAACTGGTTTTGGCTAGATTCGGAGCAATCAGGAGCCAATTTGAGGGGCAAGAGCATTCCGAACTGGTGTTGTGGCCCGGTAGAGGTAAGTAATGGTTATAAATCTTGTCCTGAGGGTATGGAACCCTGGAC
Organism: Nicotiana knightiana; assembly: GCA_005239525.1. NCBI lineage: Eukaryota > Viridiplantae > Streptophyta > Magnoliopsida > Solanales > Solanaceae > Nicotiana > Nicotiana knightiana. The sequence continues at coordinate 14,756 of ML407039.1, read as the reverse complement.
TGCATATTTTCTCACTGATTTTGGAATGGCGCACATGTCGGATGATGAGTATGTGGCGCGTACTGATTTTTTGATTGGACTAGGTCTTCTCCACGACAACTAATGAGTTGTATATTTACTCAAAACCTTATGTTAAATTATGTTCTAAAGATTTGTGAAATATTTGGGCTATAAGCCGCGTTTGGGGCCTCGTGCCGATCTGTTTAGACCCTTTGAGGAATTTTTACTGCTGTTTTCCTCACCATTTGTTGCTGATTTCACTCAGCCACATTGTGCATACTGTTTTTCGAAACTCAGCCTGATTTACACTACATGTGATTTAAAATGATGTTTTGGGTCGAGTACCCTGTTTTACTGATTCGCCCGAGGGGCCTTTTGAGTGGTTCTGCTGAGTGTGGCCGAGGGCCAAGAGTGATGGTGAGGTGTTGAGTGATATTAGCGCTTGGGATGAAGGAGCCCCTCCGGAGTCTGTACACACCTCCAGTGAGCGCACTGAGTGCCGAGTGACGAGTGATTGGGAGGCATGAGTGACTGTAAGGTGCTGAGTGATTGTGAGCTGCTGAGTGATTGTGAGGCATGCCCGAGGGGCTGATTATGATACATGTTTTTGCCTGATGAGCTACTTATGATTTTACTACATTCATTTGCATACCAAATCCTTCATTTTAAAGTTGTTAAAAATGTGCATTCTTTAAAGGACTTTTTCTGAAGTTGATTTTAAGGCATGATGATTTCGTATATCTATGTTTATACTGTTGGAAAGTAAGGCTATGTATATTGTGATTTGATGGCATTGATTTTATGTGTTTCCTTGCTGCTTAGACTTGATTTATTTTCATTACTACTGAGTTGGCGTACTCACATTACTCCCTGCACCTCTGTGTGCAGATTCAGGAACAGATATCGAGCATTAGCCTTTTATTCCGCGCGGAGCCGGATTGCGTGACATAGAGGTAATTTTTCAGCATCTGCATCATCTCTATTTTCCCTTTTTGTTGTATTTAGCTTTTATTCGAAGGTTTTTTATTATAATAGTTTATTTTGGTTTATTCCTCTAGATGCTCATGACATGTTGGCTCCGGATTTTGGAGTTGGCGGTATTGTATAATCGGCCTACTTTATTTAGTAATTTCTGTATATTTTATGAAATGCTTGAAACTTGAATGGGATTTTCAAAATAAATTGCGAACACACGGTAGTCAGCTAGCCTAGTTCCACGATAGGCGCCACCACGACCGGTTTAGGATTTGAGGTTGTGACAGTTTGGTATCAGAGCCTAGGTTACATAGGACTCAACGGTCATGAGCAGGTTTAGTAGAGTCTTGCGGATCGGTACGAAGACGTTTGTACTTATCTTCGAGAGGCTGCCGAACTTTTAGGAAACATTTCTATCTTTCTTGAACTCTTTCTGTTGATCTATTGATTCTTGAAATCTGAACTTACGTTGTTTTATTCTCTCACAGATGGTTAGGACACGCCATATCGATCAAAGTGACCAGTCACCGGCTAGACCAGCGAGAGGTCGAGGCTGTGGTAGAGGTAGGGGCCATCCCGCGCAGCAGCCGGGCAGTACCACAGGATCCCCTATCGATCAAGATCAGGTTCCCGCCGATGGTGTCCCAGCGGGACATGCTCAGGCACTAGTCGTGCCTATGGTTATTCCGGGTCTTCAGGAGACCCTGTCTCAGATATTGACAGTATGCACCAGTTTGGCTCAGGCAGTCTCCATGTCTTCTACTGCCACCAGCACTCAGGCCGGGGAAGGTAATCAGACTCCAGCTACCTAGGAACCGGAGCAGGCTGCACAAAGTATTCCGGCACCGGGGGCAGCCCCAGCTCAGCCAGTTGCTCCGGTCCAGGATTATGTGGTCCCTGCTATGCCTGAGGACGAGCAGCACAGGTTGGAGAGATTCAGCAGACTTCAGCCTCCGACTTTCAGCAGTATAGAGGGCGAGGATGCCCAGGGATTTCTAGATAGGTGCCAGAGGATACTGCGTACCGCGGGTATTTTGGAGACCGGTGGGGTCTCATTTTTTACATTTCAGTTTGCGAGTGCTGCCTTTACCTGGTGGGAGTCATTCGAGAAGCATAGACCGATTGGTTCAGCACCTCTTACCTGGCAGCAGTTCTCCACGATCTTTTTGGAGAAGTATGTTCCTCAGTCCCACAAAGAGGAGCAACGCAGGCAGTTTGAGCAGCTGCACCAGGGAGAGTTATCAGTCACTCAGTACGAGATGAGGTTTTCCGAGTTGGCTAGGCATGCTTCTGATATTATCCCTACTAATAGGGATAGGGTGAGGAGGTTTGTAGATGGTCTTTCTTATCAGCTTCGGTTATTTATGACCCGGGAGAGAGTATCGGGTGCTTCATTTGAGAAGGTTGTTGACATAGCTCGAGAAATTGAGTCCGTTCGCCGCCAGGAGCAGGAGGAGAGAGAGGAAAAGAGGCCTCGTGGTTCGGGCAGTTCCAGTGGTGCTCCCTTCAGGGGACAGTTTCAGCAGGGTAGGGGCCGTTCATTTAGGCCTCCTCAGTCAGGCCGTCCAGCATATAGTGGTGCCTTCTCGGGGCAGGGTCCCCGTGGTTCTCAGTCAAGCCGTACTTCATTTGGTGCCCTCCCAGCTCAGAGTGCAGCTCGAGCACCTCCTGTTCAGGGTTCTTCTATGCAGGAGTCTTCCAGTGGCCGTACGGGAACTAGAGGTTTCTATCAGTCCCCGCCTCCAGCTCCAAGGAGTTGTTTTGAGTGTGGAGATTTAGGGCATGGGTGGAGGCAGTATCCCCGCCGTTCTGGTGGATCTTCTCAGTAGAGGGGCCAGCCCTCGACTTCAACTCCAGTCACTTCACCATCCGCCCAGGCAGCCAGGGGTGGTGGTCAGTCAGCCAGAGGCCGCCCTAGAGGAGGAGGTCGAGCAGGGGGAGGTCAGGATCGCATGTATGCATTCCCAGCCAGGCCGGATGCTATGGCCTCATATGCCGTGATCGCAGGTATTATTTCAGTCTGTTGTCGTGATGCCTTGGCTTTATTTGACCCTGCTTCTACATATTCCTCAGTTTCTTCATATTTTGTCGGTTTTCTGGATGTGCCCCGTGAGTCTCTAGTCACCTCTGTTCATGTGTCAACTCCGGTGGGCGATACTGTTGTTGTGGACCGTGTGTATCGATCGTGCATGATATCTATCAGGGGTCTGGAGACCCGAGTAGACCTACTATTACTCAGCATGGTCGATTTTGACGTGATATTGGGCATGGATTGGTTATCTCCGTGCCATGCTATTCTTGATTGTCACGCTAAGACCGTGACCTTAGCTACGTCGGGGTGTCCGAGGGTTGAGTGGAGTGGTTCTCCTGAGTTTATGCCTAGCAGGGTGATTTCTTACCTAAAGTCTCAGAACATGGTTGATAAAGGGTGTTTATCGTATTTGGCCTTCGTGAGGAATGTCAGTGGTGAGACTCCCGCTATTGATTCAGTTCCGGTGGTACGTGACTTTCCGGATGTGTTTCCTGCAAAACCTGTCAGGCATGCCACCTGACAGGGATATTGATTTTGGTATTGACTTGGTGACAGGCACTCAACCTATTTCTATTCCACCTTATCGTATGGAACCAGCGGAGCTAAAGGAATTGAAGGAGCAGCTTCTGGAACTCCTGGATAAGGGGTTCATTCAGCCTAGTGTGTCACCTTGTGGTGCACCGGTGTTGTTCGTGAAGAAGAAAGATGGGTCAATGCGTATGTGTATTGAATATCGATAGTTGAATAGGGTTACGGTGAAGAACCGGTATCCCTTGCCCCGCATTGATGATTTGTTTGACCAGCTTCAGGGAGCCATAGTGTTTTCCAAGATTGATTTGAGATCTGGGTATCATCAGTTGAGGATTCGGGATTCTGACATTCCGAAGACTGCTTTCAGGACCAGATATGGTCATTATGAGTTCTTGGTTATGTCATTTGGGCTGACCAATTCCCCAAGTGCATTCATGCAATTGATGAACAGCGTGTTCCAGCCTTATCTTGATTCCTTCGTCATTGTGTTCATTGATGACATCCTGGTTTATTCTCGTAGCCAGGAAGAGCACGCTCAACATTTAAGAGTTGTGTTACAGAGGTTTAGGGAGGAGAAGCTTTATGCGAAATTCTCCAAGTATGAGTTTTGGCTTGGTTTAGTAGCTTTCTTGGGGCACGTGGCATCTAGTGAGGGGATTCAGGTTGATCCAATGAAGATAGAGGTGGTGCAGAGTTGGCCCAGACCGTCCTCAACTACAGAGATTAAGAGTTTCCTTGGTTTGGCGGGTTATTACCGTCGCTTTATAGAGGGATTCTCTTCTATTGCTTCGCCTTTGACCAGATTGACCCAGAAGGGCGCTCCATTCAGATGGTCTAATGAGTGTGAGGAGAGCTTTCAGAAGCTTAAGTCAGCATTGACTACAACTCCAGTACTAGTTTTGCCTGGTGGTTCGGGTTTTTACACAGTTTATTATGATGCTTCTAGAGTTGGCTTGGGAGCGGTATTGATGCAGGACGGTAGGGTGATTTACTACGCGTCCAGACAATTGAAGGTACACGAGAAGAATTATCCAGTGCACGATCTCGAGTTAGCTGCCATTGTTCATGCCTTGAAGATTTGGCGGCATTATTTGTATGGAGTGCAGTGTGAGATTTTCACTGATCATTGTAGTTTTGCAGTATCTGCTGAGGCAGAAGGACTTGAATTTGCGTAAGAGGAGATGGTTAGAGCTCCTCAAGGATTATTACCTCACTATATTATATCATCCGGGGAAGTCCAATGTAGTGGCCGATGCCTTGAGTCGCAGAGCAGAGAGTTTGGGGAGTCTAGCCTACCTTCCAGTAGCAGAGCGGCCATTAGACCTTGATGTCCAGGCCTTAGCAGGTCAGTTGGTGAGATTGGATCTATCAGATCCCCCACGGGTGTTGGCTTGTGTGGCCTTCTGGTCTTCTCTTTACGATCAGATTAGAGCACGCCAGTATGATGATCCACATTTGCTTGTTCTTCAGGACAGGGTCCGTCACGGTGATGCCAGGGATGTGGTTATTGGTGATGATGGGGTCATGAGGATGCAGGTCCGGATTTGCGTGCCCAATATATATGGGCTTCGCGATTTGATTCTAGCAGAGGCTCATAGTTTGCGGTATTCCATCCATCCGGGTGCCGCGAAGATGTACCAGGATTTGAGGCAGCATTATTGGTGGAGGAGGATGAAGAAGGATATTGTGGAGTTTGTGGCTCGGTGTCTCAACTGTCAGTAGGTCAAGTACGAGCACCAGAGACCATGTGGATTGCTTCAGAGGTTTGATATTCCGGAGTGGAAGTGGGAGCGGATCACCATGGACTTCGTAGTTGGACTCCTACGGACTTTGATGAGGTTTGATGCTATATGGGTTATTGTGGATCGGCTGACCAAGTCCGCGCACTTCATTCCTGTTGGTACTACTTACTTTTCAGAGAGGCTAGCTGAGATTTATATCAGGGAGATTGTCCGATTGCATGGGGTTCCAGTTTCAATCATTTCTGACAGAGGCACTCAATTCACATCTTAGTTTTGGAGAGCCGTGCAGAGAAAGTTAGTACTCAGGTTGAGTTGGGCACAACGTTTCATCCTCAGACCGACGGGCAGTCAGAGCGCACCATTCAGATTTTGGAGGATATGTTGCGTGCTTGTGTGATTGACTTTGGTGGTTCATGGGACTAGTTTCTGCCACTAGCGGAGTTTGCATATAATAACAACTATCAGTCGAGTATTCAGATGGCTCCGTATGAGGCTTTATATGGTAGGAGGTGCAGATCTCCGGTTGGTTGGTTTGAGTCGGGCGAGGCTAGGTTGTTGGGCACACACTTAGTTCAGGATGCTTTGAGTAAGGCAAAGTTGATTCAGGAGCGGTTTCGCACGGCACAGTCTAGGCAAAAGAGTTATGCGGGCCGGAAGGTCCGAGACGTGTCTTTCATGGTTGGGGATAAGGTGTTGCTGAAGGTGTCACCCATGAAGGGTGTTATGAGATTCGGGAAGAGAGGGAAGCCGAGTCCCAGGTTCATTGGGCCATTTGAGGTGCTTCAAAGGGTTGGAGAGGTGGCTTATAGGCTTGCTATGCCTTCCAGTTTATCGAGTATTCATCCAGTATTCCATGTTTCGATGCTCCGGAAGTATGTTGGTGACCCTTCCCATTTTTTGGACTTCAACACGGTTCAGCTCGAGGGTGATATGTCATATGAGGTGGAGCCAATGGCTATTTTGGGTCGACGGGTCAGGAAGCTGAGGTCTAAGGATATAGTTTCAGTAAAGGTTCAATGGAGAGGGCAGCCGACGGAGGATTCCACCTAGGAAACCGAGCGGGAGATGCGGGACAGATATCCTCACTTATTCGAGACTTTGGGTATGTTTCTAGACCCGTTCGAGGATGAACGTTTGTTTAAGAGGGGGATGATGTAACGACCCGGCCGGTCGTCTCGTGAGATTTACCCCGTTTCCCCTATTTTTGCATTTGTTATATATTGCTAGCTTGTTTTTGTTGTGTTGGGTCAGTTGGTTTGGGTCCGANAAAGTTAATTTTTGGCGATTTCCGGTCGGTAATGGAAAATAGGCTATCGGGGTCGGAATGGAATTCCAGAAGTTGGAGCAGGTTCGTAATGTCATTTTGGATATGCCTGCATAATTTCAGGTCAATCGGAGGTGTTTTGATTGGTTTCGGCATAGTTGGTGAAATTTGGAAGTTTCAAAGTTCATAGGCTTGAATTTGATGTGATTTTGGTGTTTTTGCGTTGTTTTTGGTGTTTTGAAGGCTCGAATAAGTTTGAATGATGTTATGAGATATGTTGGTATGTTTGGTTGAGGTTCCGAGGGCCTCGGGTGTGTTTCGGGTGGTTAACGGACCAATTCTTGGCTTGAAAACTAGGCAGATTCTTGCTGGTGTGAGGTTCTGGTTTCCTTCTACGCGATCGGGGGAGGATGTTTGTGATCGCGTAGAGTAAAATAGTGGGGCAGGCATTTTGTCCTATGCGATCGTGTGGTTAGGATTGCGATCGCATAGGTTGGGCAGAATAGGCAAGCGATCGCGTTTGTGGTTCTGTGATCGCGTAAAGTATTTTGAGGCACGTGTGTGGGGTGGAGAATTGTTCTATGTGATGTATTGGTCTGCGATCACATTGGTTGGTTGGTCTGTGCATCGCGATCACGTGCCAAGGTTCGCGATCGCAGTGAAGGAAATTTTATAGATGGGCAGAATGTTTTAAAAGGCTTGTTGTGCGAAATTGGCTCATATTTCCTCCATTGTTGACGAGTTGGGAGCACTTTTGAGAGTATTGAAGAGGGAATTGAAGGGAATCACTTGGAGGTAAGGTTTCTAACTTCATAACTCGTTTATATGTTGATTTCTAAGTGATTAAACCATAGAATTTGCTGGAATTAAACCCAAATTGTGGAAGAAGGGGTGCATGGGAAATTGATTCTTCTTTTGAGGATTTGAGTGGGCAATTGCGGTCCGATTTTAGTGTTCTTGGTATTTATAGAATCGTGGGAGGACGAGGATTCTAATTATGTAAAAATTATCAAATTCTAAGACGTGGTCCCGGGGATCGGGTTTGGCCAAATTTTGAGATTCTTGTATCTTTTGATAGTTTTCGATGGGGTTGAGTTCCTTTGATATATATTGATGATGTTAAACTGGTTTTGGCTAGATTCGGAGCAATCAGGAGCCAATTTGAGGGGCAAGAGCATTGCGAACTAGTGTTTTGGCCCGGTAGAGGTAAGTAATAGTTATAAATCTTGTCCTGAGGGTATGGAACCCCGTACTGCATATCTTCTCACTGATTTTGGAATGACGCACATGTCGGATTTACGAGTATGTGGCGCGTACTGATTTTTGGATTGGACTAGGTCTTCTCCGCGGCAACTAATGAGTTGTTTATTTACTCAAAACCTTATGTTATATTATGTTCTAAAGATTTGTGAAATATTTGGGCTATAAGCCGCGTTTGGGGCCTCGTGCCGATTTGTTTAGACCCTTTGAAGGCTTTTTACTGCTGTTTTCCTCACTATTTGTTGATGATTTCACTCAGCCACATTGTGCATACCGTTTTTCGAAACTCAGCCTGATTTACACTACATGAGATTTAAAATGATGTTTTGGGTCGAGTACCCTGTTTTATTGATTCGCCCGAGGGGCCTTTTGAGTGGTTCTGCTGAGTGTGGCCGAGGTCCAGGAGTGATAGTGAGGTGCTGAGTGATATTAGCGCTTGGGTTGAAGGAGCCCCTCCGGAGTCTGTACACACCTCCAGTGAGCGCACCGAGTGCCGAGTGACGAGTGATTGGGAGGCATGAGTGACTGTGAGGTGCTGAGTGATTGTGAGGCATGCCCGAGGGACTGATTATGATACATGTTTTTGCTCGAGGGGCTACTTATTATTTTACTACATTCATTTTCATACCAAATCCTTCGTTTTAAAGTTGTTAAAAATATGCATTCTTTAAAGGACTTTTTCTGAAGTTGATTTTAAGGCATGATGGTTTCGTATATCTATGTTTATACTGTTGGGAAGTAAGGCTGTGTATATTTTTATTTGATGGCATTGATTTTATGTGTTTCCTTGCTGCTTAGACTTGATTTATTTTCATTACTACTTAGTTGGCGTACTCACATTACTCCCTGCACCTCTGTGTGCAGATTCAGGAGCAGATATCGAGCATTAGCCTTTTATTCTGTGCGGAGCCGGATTGCGGGACATAGAGGTAGTTGTTCAGTGTCCGCAACATCTTTGTTTTCCCTTCTTGTTGTATTTAGCTTTTATTCGAAGGTTTTGTATTATAATAGTTTATTTTGGTTTGTTCCTCTAGATGCTCATGACATGTTGGCTCCGGGTTTTGGGGTTGGCGGTATTGTATAACTGGCCTACTTTATTCAGTAATTTCTGTATATTTTATGAAATGCTTGAAACTTGAATGGGATTTTCAAAAGAAATTGCAAACACGCGGTAGTCGGTTATCCTAGTTCCATGATAGGCGCCACCACGATTGGTTTAGGATTTGGGGTCGTGACATTATGGCTACTGGATGTGGGATGTTTTGTGTAAATGTTGATTGTTTTCAGGGCTGTTGTGAAACTGTATGGATATGAGATTGAAGGTCTGGCCAGGCTAGGTATACTTTGGTATTGTCTTAGGCTCACTATAGTTATTTTATAATTCTATAATTTATTCCACTCATTGGGTTTGTAATAATTGTGTAATAACGATTGGGGTGTTAGTAAAATTGGAAAAATGGGTTTATTCTATATTTGCATGAACGGGTAAAAATCCTGCCTATAGGTGTTTAATTTGTGCAACATGTGTTGCTACTATGTGTTGATAGATAACCTACCTATAGGACCTGAGTGCTTAATTCGTTTAACATATTCTGCTCCTATGTGTTTTGTTAGATACCATGCCTATATGAAATAAAATGTCAATGACCAATCTTTCAATTTGCATTGCAGCATATTCATTAGATATTATGACTATAGGATTACGTTAGCTTATTCTGCTGATATCCATCTAGAAATCATGCATATAGGACTTCAATTGGTTAATGTGTTATTATTATTATTATTATTATTATACTGCTCACCTAGAAAACATGCCTATAGGAGCCAAGTATAAAAATCAGTTTAAATTACTAATCGTTAGAAATCCTGCCTATAAGGTAATACCACTCGCTTTTAAGTGTTAATATTGAACTTCCAACACTGTTTCGTTACCACTATTAGAAAGCATGCATATAGAATCAAACTGAGTAATTCTTAGTATTTCCAATGGTCATTACTGCCACTATTGCGTAAATCACCTAGATATCATATCTATAGGTTTAATCGCTTATAATCTATAATCAGCAGGCAACTGTGTAGTCACTTAGAAATTATATCTAAGGTAGCACTTTGCATCTGAAACTGCTTGCATGTTTGAATCCCAATGTCACATAGAAATCATATCTATAGGACGTAATGACTTTAACTCGTCTCAATGCTGAAACGTCAAACGGCTAATTTGTTTGCGTGCATTTGTTGTCTAAGTGTGGAGGCTAACTTGAGCCCTTAATTAACTTTACATGAAGTTCAACTTGTTTTGGTTGAGGCCTATTTTTATCATTTTGAGAAACCTAAGTTAAGTCTAGAACCATCCAAAATAGAGGTCCAAACGCCTCCTGGACCATAGGCATGGGAAGGGTAGTGCACGCATAAGGCACATTTTAGAATCAACTAGCGCGCTTTAGGTAAAAAAACTTAAAGATAATAATCACGTAGCAGGAGATGATAGTCTGTGCCTACTGAATAATACGAGTAACACCCCATCTCGAGAGAGTTATGAAGTATTATTACATTGCACAGAGTGATGCTTTAGGATAAAAAATTTAGGACCCCCCATCTTGTCTTAAAGTCAATTATTTGTGTTTATTTGTAGGCTTTTGATAATAATTGTCCAAACTTCTTGTCATTCCCTCTTATTTTTGACTAATTCATATAATTCGAGTTGAGTCGGGACCCACAATTGTGGACCTCGAGGAATGCCTAACACCTTCTCCTCGAGGTAATTTGAGCTCTTACCCGATCTTTGGTGACGGAAACTAGTTAAACCAGAGTTATTTGCAAATAGGTGCCCTAACGCACCTCAAACCCGTTAGGTGGTGACTCTCTCTTTTAACACCTTCCTTAAAAGAGTTTCAAGTGCCAAAACCCGATTTCGTGAGAAAAAGGGGCACGACAGCATGACGACCCTGCTGGGGAAATTTTTAGGCTCTTACCATAGTGAACTTGGTCTAATATGAATTAGTCTCCTTTGATGAACGTGTTTCCTTGTTCTTTATTGTTACATGAATATCCCTCTACCGTTTTCCCTTTTTATGGCTACATGCACACCCTTTCCCCTATTTTCCCTTTATTTGAATTCGTATTAATATGCAAATCTCTACTTAATTTGGTTACAATATGTGTTTTCCTTTATTTTCTAGTCATTTTTACTTTCTCCAAATAATTTTTAATTTTGCTACATCATGTCTCTCCCTACCCCCTTGCTTGCTTTATTACAATTCTTTCACATTGCGCGAACTAACTTCTTCCTTGTTTTCCTTTCTTTTCATGTCTTTACTCTCTATTTTAATATTGCATTTACTGTCTTCATCATGCAAAATACTTGACAATGTGTTGTTTTATCTTTACATAAGTGCATGCTCCACATCATATTCCATTTCGTGCGTAATTAATACCATAGTGGCGCTTGATGAGTGTCCGCGCTCTTCCTAAATCACCTTTAGATTTGGAAAGGCTTATTTGCAGTAAAACTAGTCGATCAGTGATGCACTCGACGGTTCCGTACCTTTTCCTCTCAAGCTGTCCACTTGAGGGTACCGGTCTAGACTCTTCTAGAAACACCTACTCTAAGACTTTGACTAGAAAATTTTCCATAGACGGCGCCAAATTGTTTGACCAAAAAGTATGAAACATTTTGTTAAACTAATTAAATAAGAAAGTCATGGATAAATCCTAGTTAAACATAATAAGTTCTAGATCTAACACGTTCTTGAATACGTAACGCAGAATGATGCTTAAACTGATTTAATGCAAATGGTATTAAATAATGTTGTTATAAATAAGTGGAGGAACAATGATAAACAATAACTATATTTAATGGCAATTAATGTAAATAGAGAGAATGATTCACCCAAATATTGAATGAGGTGGATGATTCTTCTATCTGAAAATGATGAAAGACAAATGAATATGAGAATATATGTGGTTTTCTTTGATCTGATGCGAGAAAAGGTAGAATAAACAGCAAATCGAATCCTTATGGAAAGGTAATTTTTCGTATTGTTTCTCTAGAGTCAACTTTTCATAAGAGGTCTTATCAGCTGGAATATTACATGCCTTTTGCCTTATCTCTTCTACTATTTATATGGGATACTCCCAAAAATCTTTAAAAGTACAACAGAAGAAATATTCAATGGAATATTCCCGTTGAAAGTTCCAATGCTATACTAGCTGTTATTTCACTTCCTACTGCTCGACCTCGGTCCTAATGGGCTACTCAACGGCGCAATCTTGTCAACACCCGATCGACCTCGACCTAGTCGCCCGTGATGAGCTACGGTTCTCGCACTTGATCACCTCTTCAAACCAAATTTCCTCCGTCAAATTTTGACCCATACAGTGGGGTCTGGGGAGGATAGTGTGTACACAGACCTTACCACTACCTTATGAGGATAGAGATGTTGTTTCCAATAGACCCTCGACTTAGGAAAATATAAGCACCACATTAATCAAAATATAGACAAGAAGGGACATCACCAAAAAGCCATATAAAAGCAGAATAAAAACAACAAGACAGTGAGGTGATCAACAATGAAAGAAAACAACAGTTAGTCATAAAAACCTACTACCAATAGAAAGCGAGGTTACGTGCCAATACTACTGTTATGAACACTCTAGACTACCTACTCTACTATCTTAATCCTCGATCTCCATACCTTCCTATCAAGGGTCATGTCCTCGATCAACTTAAGCTGCGCCATGTAATTATAAACAAATTCAGTAAGAAAATATAAAAACTTATCATTATTTTTAACGAACTAATAGAAGATTGTGCCAAACAAATAGAACAATGGGACTAGAGTCTTTCTAATAGTGTTTGAACATGTGAAAGAAAGAAAAAGACATGTGAGCGTTGGTGGTTTTGGATAATTTTCGGTAATGATTTTAGGGAAATTATTTGGTTTGGGGGGGGGGGGGGGAGGGAACTTGCATCTGGATAACTATTTTTTTTTAAAATGTTTGTGGGAAGGTTGTCTATATGTTTTCAGAAACAAAAGAAAGTATTACTTATCTATAAAAATTTTCAGTAAAATTCAAACAATTAATAAGTATCAGACTCACTCATAAAATATTAAATAGATTGTACTTATTATTACGTTACAATCGCTCGACCAAGTAAGAGAATAAAGTTCAAAGAATATTATTGGAGAAAAGAAAAAAGTTAATGATTCTACCACTTGATAGGCTTTCAAGTTTCGGACGGAACCAATCGCTGATTTGATTCCTCTCTGGAAATCCAATGTTGCTATCCAGATCCAACCACGATCATTTTTAGCATGTGCTTCTTCAGTGATCCTCTTTTACGGAAAGCAAACTACAGTTATGTATTGAGGCCTGTCAATGAATATTTAGAAACGGACTAAACGGTATCGTACCAAATCGATTTTTCAAAAAATAAAATTATAGCTATTTATATAAATTTATAATCGTACCGGTAATTAGGGTAGATTTTTATTTTGTAAAAATAAACCTAAAAAATATCTAACCGTAGCAAATAAATTACATGTAGAAAATATATTTATATATTAAATTTAAAAATAATAAAGCATTAATATATATTTTTGGGTATTGAAATTATAAAAATAGTTAAAAGTCAACGAGTAATTAAACTCAGAATTATAATTCCCAAAACTATTATGCTACTCCTATTGAAACTAAATTATTTAAGCATATTCGCTAGCAAGACACAAAATATTTTAGCGATTATGAATAACAAACTACAATGTATTGAATATGTTTCTTTTCGTATGATTTAAATTTATCTTTTTTGAATATTTAATCTTCCATATACTTTATTCTTGAATCACAACTTGTTTAATATTTTTTCTTTCGTGTGATTTATATTTTTTTTTTGTCTTTGCTTAGTTTATTTTATGGTGCTATAAAATAGTTGATAGATCTAATACTATGGCCATCTTTCATGTTTTCTTAATTCATCACTCTTTAAACAGTAAACATGTCTAGAGAGTTTTGTTAAGTCCTATAAAAGTATGTATATTATTGCATTCTACTTCTACTAGTGATTTTTACCTGACATTTAAAAAAAATACCGATAATTAACTGAATTGTACCGATATCGAAGAGACACAGACATAATTTAGATGGTTCTAAAAGGTCTAATTTTGATTATTTATAATAAAATAAATGAAAATTTGATATAATATAAAAATATTATAAAAGAATCGGCCGAACTAAATCATTAACACCCTACTTCTATGCAGAGATAACAAAAATAAATAAATTAAAATAATCACCTAGCCTCTCGATCCACCAAACATAATTAATTAGTCGTATTAATTTCCAAAATATCATTTTCGTAATACTTCATCTGTGTCAAGTATGGAGAAGTCAAAACTTATATCTTATATGGTTGAAGCCTTTTAAAGGTGTGTATAAAAGGTATGNTACTTATCCAGATGCAATTAATCCTTACTTGCAAATCACACAGCGTCCATCTATGATCATTCTTGTTACAGCCATTCCCATTCATGTGGGGGATTGTTGGACTTTAAGCATTGGGCTTAAAGACTTTAAGCATTGGGCTTAAAAGTCTAGGAGTGTGAATTGGGAAATGGTGGGAAATAAAATGGAGGGAAATGAAAATTTGAATCAAGTGAGCTTTTGTCATGAACTTTGTACCACATTGGTGAAAGACAACTACACTTGTGTGTATAAATATAGGATCACTTCTTAGAGCTCTTAAAAGGAGTTGAAGAGGATGTATCCTCGCGCCGTCGTCGTCGCTTGCTCGGCTTCGGCTTCGGCTTTGGATTTGGAAATCGATCGATAAGATTATTTTTGGACAAAGTTTATTTAATTAATTATTTAATAATTAAATTAAATATTCTGATTTTCTGAGTTTTAACACAGAAGCGATAACAAGCTTAAGGAATTTTTATTATTAACGTTTCTG